>BQNB010006774.1:2433-96138 GCA_026074375.1 Tanacetum coccineum | reverse complement strand
TCGATTTAGGTCCTTTTCCTTTAAGTCCTTCTTGTTTCATTCTTGTTTTGTCTTATCAACTCAAATATAATTCCCAACATCATTCAACCACCTTGCTATTCCGCAAGCAAGGTGTGTCATAGATTCTTTATTTGATTCTAATAATAACATATACGTTGAAAAGTTACTTCTATGTGTTTTAAACTTGTTCTTTATATTCTTCATATATATTTGTTTAAAACTTACTTTGTTGCCATGAAATGTGATTAGTTTAATTTGATAAACCTTATATCACATTCAAAGGGACCAATAAGTGGTATCAGAGCCAGGTTGATTTATAAAACCTTTTCAAAGTTTTTATAACTGCTTAAAAGATTTTTAAAACCAAGATCCATCTTAAATGGCAGCAGTAGAAGTACCACAGACTCTTGAATATAGGGGTGGCCAGTTAAATGCCGCTCCTGTACTAGAAGTGGAAAATTTCACCAACTAGAAAAAGAGGTTCATGTGCCACATCATTGGTATTGAACCTCAATTTGAAAACATCATCAAAAATGGTCCTTTTATCCCTATGGAAGCTGGTCAAAGGAAGCCAAAAGGACAATGGACTGGAGATAAGAGAAAGGCTGCTAACTTAGATCAATGACTAAAAAGTCTCATCATGTCTGTCCTTCCAGATGACCAAATGAATTCTGTCATAAACTGCCTAACAGCTAAATCAACCTGGGATGACCTGATACTGTATCACGAGGGCCCCTCTAATGTGAAAGAAAGTAGGGTCATGGACCTAAAGTTGTGTTACAACACCTTCAAATTCAAAGAAAGTGAAACACGAACACAAACTTTCACCAGATACAAAGCTTTGATGAATGAGTTAGTAAATGATGGCATCAAACTTTCAAAGCTTGAAATAAATACTGGTTTTATAAATGGGTTACCAAAGAAGTGGCTAAGTTTCTGCAAAAGTCTCAAAAACACAAATCATGTGAAAGATTATGAGCTTGCTTTTCTATTTAGTAAACTCAAATATAAAGAAAACCTATTAGACAGTATTTATGAGATTAAAAAGAACAAATCTCTTGTCTCTGCAACACCTTATCATATGCCTTCTTCTCTATCTCTATTGTCCAGGACTTTCAAGATAGTCCTCATGATGAAGAGGATACACGACGCAGTCATGAGTACCTGAATGACCTAGAAGAAGAATATCAAGCAATAGCTCTTTTAGCCAAGTAAAAGGTTCTTCAAAAGAGGTACTCAAAGGTTCAGCAGTGCAAAAGCAACTGACTAAACTGAATGCCACAAATGTGGCAAGAAGGGTCATTTTGCAAGAGACTGCTGGTCAAAATCTTTAGTTCCCTCATATCAATTACCCTTTTAACCAAAACATCTCAGCTCCTCTTAGCACAAACCAGAACTAAGGTCTACCAAGGACTTTGAAGCCAAATACAACAAAATCAAGGCTAAACTGGCTCTACTGAGTTTGAGTGCTTCAGCTCCCATTTCATCTTCAGGCAAGAACAAGTCTATTATTGCTGAAACTTATGAATGGGATGAAGAAGAAGTGTCATCAGATGAAAATGAAGAAATTGAAGTCAAAGCTCTCATGGAACTTGCTCATGAAGAAAGAGTTTCTGTTGGCAAAGAAAGTGCCAACAATGTTGAATGGGTCAAGATCTCTATACAAAAGGTACACACTCTTCTTGAAATGGAAGATAATGATGATAGAAAATCCTTTTTAGATTATTTGTGCATTGATCTAAACTATGTTGAAGAGCAAAGAAACAATCTTTTGTCAAAACAAAGAAATCTTGTTCAAGAACTAAATACATCTAAAGAACAACTTTTGGTATTAAAACAGGCAAAACTTGATCTTCTTACCATGCAACATGTAAACACTAAGATTCTCAAAGAGAATCAAAACTTAAGAAATGAACTAAAAGAGCTAACATCTATTATAGAAACATGGCTAAATAGTTCTAATAAAGGTAATCAGTGTATCAGTAAACAAATTCCCACTCAAAAGAAGAAAATCCTAGGAATTGACCAACTCACTGAAGATACCTCCAATTCTGGGCCAAAAGACCTGGTATTTGTAAAGTCTTCAGCAGATAACTCAAATGTGTCTATTACTAGTAGTAATAAACCTAGGTTATCTAAAGCTGAAGATTCTACTCTGCCAAATCATGATACTGGCAAGGTACCCTCAGATGAGTCTTAAAGAAACACAACTGATCCTTCAGTTGTTGTCTATGTCTCTTTAGCGACTGATATGATTCAGCGGACGAATCTTCAGTCTATAGCACCCTTCTTCCTCCACTAGAGAAGCTGGCTAGTGCTAAGCCTGTCTCTGGACTAAAGACTATCAAATTAAATTTGAAGTCAAAATCTACATTCAAAGCAGAAACCTTAAAAGGTATCACCTTAAAGGAACCTTCCTCAGCCCCTACTAAGGATAACAAAAAAGGTACTTCAGCTTCAAAAACTTTTGTTATCCCAATATAATAAGCTATCCAAACACAAGATAAGCCATACCAATAAGCTAAATAAGCCGAATATAAGATGAGAGAAAATAGAGATGGAAAATGGAATATTATTTAGACAGAGAAAGTAGAGAGTGGAAGGTTTACACACACATACAAGTGAATAAAATGGTAACCAACACCCTCTCCAAGTGTGGAGAGGGTCCTATTTATACCCTTAACCAATATATGGCGTATGGGCTTTTCTACTTGGGTCGGGCTTGGCTTAAAGTGGGCTAAGAGCCCAAAACATGGACAATATTATATTACAATCCAAGCCCTTTTAACCCGACTAGCCTATTACTTAACAAGACTAATTACGACTAATAAGACCGATAACATTCTTGTTCGACTTATATAAAATTAAGGCTAACAATCTCCTCCAATGTTGAGGTCTCTTTCTTTAAACTCCTCTGTTGTTGAAGTCTTCTTTATGTGAAGGACTTGATCTTTTATGTTGACATTCTTGTACTACCGTTAATATTTTTAAAGGAGGTTATATTGTTTTATCATTGTCTCCCGATGTTGAAGATATGACTTTTGACGTTTTATGCTTTGCCTTGTTTATCTTCGGTCTTAGTCTTTGCTTGTTTGTAATGGCTTTGTTCATTCATGCTTTGTAATCTTGATCTAGAGCCTTTATCTTTTGACTTTGAGTTCACGAGATCTTTATCTTGCATCATCTCCTTGACTTGAAGCATCTTGATTTGACTTTCTTGATCAACTTATGCTTTTGACCAACATGCTCATACTTGTTACATTCTTGTTTGACATTATATGATCATAAGTCTAACAATCTTCCCCAATAGACGATTCTTTATTTGACTTTGAAGCTCTTTTTTTATGGTGAGGAAGTTTAGAATCAACCATCTTGACGTTGAATGATTGACTTTAAAGGCTTGAGTATGAGCATGTGGTTTATGAATCCGACTTCGCTGGAATGAGGCTGCAACACCGTCGTCCAATCCTAAAATAAGACAGTTAACAATAAAAGATGAATATGGCTTTGTCATTCATCTTGAGTTTTGTTGCATTATTAACCTCTGGTTTCGCGTTTTATAGGTATAAAATACTAGACCTGGTGATCAGGTAGATTCAAAGAATCTCTTGTAGGGTTTCCAGCTCATAGCATATATCTTCTAAACAGTTGTCATTAGATTTCACATGCTTGATAGTTCTCATTACCGGAATCATCTCAAGCAGGACAAACGGTTAAAGATGTGATTGATAGTTACTATCTTTCTGATTAAGTCGTCAATTCATTTACTGGACCAAAATCGATATTTAGTTATCACAAGCTTGATTCATATAGAATCTTCTAAGTCACCTACCAAGAGCTTGTTTGATGTTGGCTCAAGCATGATTTCCATCTTCACTGTGAATACTTAAGAATCACTCGGATGTTCTGGCAAGATCCTCAAGGATAATGCGTAGGACTCTTTGTTACAACTTGTGAACTTTATGGTGTTCAACAAGTGTATTTTGACATTGTGTCCTAATGAGATCTTTTAATTTGATGATCTCTTCTGACTCTAGACTCGATTTGTGCACTTTGGTTTTAGTAATTAGAGGTTGGAGCAGACTGCACCTATTCAATATCACAATCTGACGTGAGTGTCAAAAGATAACGTGTGTATTCCATGATAAAATGAGACAAGTTTTCTTTTGAGTGAACCCAACATGGCTGGGTTGGCTGTTGGCATCGCATCACTGGGTCCATGACGTTTTCTTCAATATCAACAATCATCATTGTGATTTTGATAGATTATGTATTGACCCAATTTCTGCCTAACTTGTGTGGAGGGCTGCTTTGTTTTCACCCCGGTTTATCATAATTTTCTTCTTTAATTTTCAGAACCCTTCAATTGCTTACAAGTCGTCATTAACTACAACCTTGGTTGTGATTGTTACAGTTTTAGCTCAAATCTTTGTCGGGCATCATTCCCTTATACTGATATTGTCCAATCATACCTAAGGAGTGTTATTTCTAACTATGGTTGTCCTTGGGTAGGATCCCTCAGTTCGGGTTCGATTCGAAGGACTTACTATGCCATAAACCTAACACCTTATGACTTTAGAATCTTCGTGAAATTAATAGGGTTGTTAGGTTGTTGATCGAAACTCATAAAACCATTGTCTAACATTGTTTATTTTCAAATCACCCCCCTAACAACATGTGCCTCGAGGTTCGAAATTGTTTAGCACATGAGATAAAGTGTACACTTCTTAGAGTTGAAGATCCATTTCTTCTATATCATATTTTAATAAACTTTTCTCCTTATTTTAAATATAAAAAAACTTAGTATTTGAAATACAATTATTAATATTTGACTCATGAAAATTCCCATGGGAGAGAAAAATTGTACACGATTATTGTATGAATTCAGTTTTTGTGATAGCTCCCTTTAAACAGTATATGTGGGATACATATATTTTATTAAAACTTGACATGGAATGAAAAATGTATGACACCACAAAAAATGTTAAGACGGACTGGTTAGTGTGATCCTTTAGTGAGCATATGTATATTATTAATTGACATTATAATTTCTACATTCTATATTTCACAAAAATGTGTTCGGATACATAAAATTAACTTTTTATGAGATGTTACCTAACACATTAAAAGACTTTGTTTTATAAAGCTTCCCCTCAAAATTAATTACATAAATGACATTTCTAAGTACAAGCATTTTCTTTAAAACTTAGTCGGAGGAGGAGTGTTGAACAAACAATTTTAAAATCATACACTTTTTCTGGGAAAAATTACACATATATATAGGTTGGACAATTTTGAAATTGGAAGTTCTTTTGAAAATTGTGTTTAAACATTTTTTATTTTTAAAAAAAAATTTAAATAAAAAAAAAATAGAATATAATAAAAAAACTTATTTTTAATAAATAATTAAAAAAAATTAATATTATATAAAATAAATTATTAATTAAAAAAAAAAATAATTTTAATTATAAATTAAATAAAATAAATTATTAAATAAAACTAAAAAAAAAATAAAATATAAAAATAATTTAAATAAAATAAAATTAATAAAAACAATAAAGTAAAAAAAATTTTAAAATAAATATAAATATATAAAAAAAAAATTTTTTTAATATAAAATTATAATTCAAAAAAAATTAAAAAATAAAAATAATAAAAAATAATGATATAATTTAAATTTTAAAAAATAAAAAAATTAAATTAAAATAATAAAAAAAATAAAAAATAAAAATCAAATAATTATATATATAATTTAAAAAAAATAAATAATAAATAAATTAAAAAATATATAATAAAATAAAATATAATTTTTTTTATATTTTTATAAATAATTTAATTTATTTTTTTTAATTTTTTTATAAATTAAATTTAATAAAATGTAATATTATAAATAATAAAAAAATTAATAATTAAAAATTAATCTTAAAGTATGAATTAAAAAATGAATAAATAATAAATTAAAAAAAACACATGATGAGAACTTCTCCTTTCTATTTGTAGAGTAAGCGCACTGAAACGTACACTTCCCTATTACATTCGGGTCCGAGTTATGTACTGAAATGTGCATAAGTCAGTATGAGAAAATTTAGAAATGACATATTTTGAAAGCATTTATAAACTCCTGTTCGAACGGGATTTATTTTTGTTTTTTTTATTTACACGCCCGTGTCGATTTTAATCAACATTTCTAGGTACGTAAATGTTATCGATTCAAAGAGACATGTCGAGAAGATTCTTTTTGGTATTTTTGAAATTTTTTGATTTTTTATATTTTCTTTTTCTAGGTTTATATTTATCTATTTTCTTTTTGTTGGTTTTATATTTTTGTATTTTTTTTTCAACATATTTTATAATTCAACAATATAATGATAGAAAGAAAAATATTTTACAAATCAAAGTTTGATTAGATCTAGCAGATTCGTTTGCCAGTAACCTCCAGTTCTTTGGATGGTCAAACATCTCATCGCCGACGTAGTTGTCGTGATACTTTAACTATCTTCCGACAGATCTTTAGGTAAAACAAGTAAAGCTAACTGGTATTCAGTTCCGACAAAGAATAATTCAACAATACCCTTTTCAACCTGTTCATTTATGAAGTGATATTTGACATCGATGTGTTTGGTATGGGAATGCTGGACCGGATTACATGAGATGGCTATGACTGCCTTTGAGTCACAATACATAGGTATTTTATCAAAGTGAAAGCCATAATATGTAAGTGAGTTCCATTAACCATTGAACTGTTTCAGAGCAAACGTAGAATAAAATACACATTATCGGCTTTCTACTAAAGATTTGAGTGCAGTCTGCTTTGTGGGACGGACAAACTGACTAACTTATCACCACCCTACTAGAAATTATCTCGCCACCAGATGTTCTCTTCGTTCTAATCGAGACAACCTGCGTGATCCGAATCTGAAAAAGCAGTTAGTTCGAAACCGGTGTCTTTCGGATACCAAAGTCCCATGTTAATGGAATCTTTAAGGTACCGAAAGATCCGTTTAACCGCAGTGAGATGTTTCTCAGTCGGTTTCGCTTGATAGCAAGCACAATAACATGTTGCATGTACAATGTCTGGTCTACTTGCTGTTAGGTACATGAGTGCTCCGACCATAGAACGATATTTTGTTTGGTCGACCAGAGTACCATTCAAGTCAGCATCTAGTGCTGTTTTTGTTAAAAAAAGCCCATTGGTACCAATGCTATCACATGAGGTCATACCATTCTTTTTAAGTATCTCGTAAGCATACTTAGTTTGGTTTATAAAGATACCACGAGTGGATTGGTGGATCTAAATTCCTAAAAAGAACTTCAGCTCCTCCATCATAGATATATCAAACTTGTTGTGCATTAGTTTTTCAAATTGTTTGAGTTTTGGTGTGTAGACCCCAAATATGAATGTAATCAACGTAAATTGCACAAGAGCTTTATGTCTTCCCTATGTTTAGTTATGAATAAAAGTTAGATCAATAGAACCTTTTGAGAATACTTTTGGATACCAGAAGTTGGAGGGAGTTCATCATTACCGCTCTTGGTGCTTCTATTTGAGACCAATAATGCTTTCTTGAGACGGTAAACTTGGTCAGGATGATATGGGTCAACAAATCCATCTGGCTGGTTTACGCACACTTCTTCCTTTAGAGGTTCATAAAGAAATGTTGTCTTAACGTCCATTTGGTATACTATAAAGTATTTGTGTGCAACATACGCAATGAACAACCGGACAGCTTCCAACTGAGCAACTAGCGCAAATGACTCTTCGAAATCAATTCCTTCCTTTCGAGCATATCCCCATAGCTACATGCGTGACTTGTTGCGAATAACACATTTTTCCTTATAACGTTTGTTGTTCCAGATTCCACTTCAGTTGAAGGACATTTTTGCAAAGTGGTATGTCGAACTCAATTCCTTTACATCTAATCGATCAAACTAGTGAAGATTCGTCCTGCATCGAATCAAACCATGCAGAAGCAGCCATGAGAGCTTCATTGAATTGTTCTTCGGTTTGGTTCGACTCACGGTGTGATGGCGAACATACACATTGCCATCGTTCTTGTTGACGTCTTGTTCTAAATGATGAGAAGGATTTCTAATGACTTGTTTCTAACGGTGTGTTCCTTTTGTCAAACGTTGTCCATGAAGGATGGTGTTGATAGAATGTATGATGTTTGGAAGAATAAACATGATGAGACGATGTCTCCCCTCGTTCGCTGTACCGGTTGTTACTAAAGATTGTTGTGATAATTAATCGTTTGTCACACTCTGTGCATATTCGAGTATTGGTTTCTGCTTGAATAATGTTCTCAGGGGCAGTGTCTGTTTGGTTACTGACTTGGTGCTGACTTGTAGTTTTGGTGTTTTGAATGTCATGGAGGTGTATCTATAGCAACGGTTTATTGAAGTAGATAGAGTTGTGTGTGTTTGTTGACGTTGATTAGGTGCATCAGCATTAGTTACGTGGAAAAGACTTTGACACAACCGAGTTAGTAGTTCCATTGAGTAATTCATCAAACATTGGACTAAATAACAAATCCAACTCATTTGACGTTGTTGCTGTCTCAGCTACTTGAGGAACATTTTCTTGACTTTGGGGACCAGGACTTAAACTGTCATGTTCAAGTGCCGTTGTCAAACATTATGGAACGGGGTCAAAACTAACGTGATCTGACGCCATTTGAGGCAATTCGTCAAAGTTAACATGAATGTTTTCAACTATTATTCTTGTTCTCTTGTTTAAATACCCTGTAAGCTATTACTGAGTAGAATTCCCTCAAAAATACGCATCACCTTTTCCTTCATTGTATCAAGATTTTCACATCTCTGACGATGTACAAAGAGAGCCAAAAATGTGAAAAACTTAACTGCGGTTTGTTTTCGGGCATGATGATGTCTGGTAGGTGTTTTATCATGTCGGGAATTACAGGTGAAGGATTTGGAGTTTAAAACATGGGTTGTTGCAAAATGCTTCAGCCAGAGAACTAATAGGAACTTTCGTGGGCTGTTTAGCATTGTTTGAGCAGCTCAAAAGGAGTACGGTCCGTCTTTTGACAATGCTGTTTTGTTCAGGTTTGTTTCTAGTGTTGTCGTTTCATGTCTTTTACCCTCTTTTGCAAGGTCTACGCTTGAAGAGTTTTATTCAAAAATTTCTGTGCCTTTGTCAGTTATGAACTGTTCTAACTTGAGCAAGAATTACTCTTTGGACAAGTGTTGAGGAAATCAATGAGAATTGCAGGTGTTTCGTTTTCTTTAGACCTAAAAGTGAGGTCCCAAGTGTAATTGGAGTAGGTCATCGAAACAATTACGAGAAACATATTTTCTTTTCCTTAATGCTTTCAACCCGCATTAGACCCACATAGTCCATGTTGTATAGAAGTTGTAATCGTGTTTGAACTCGGGGTAGTCTTAGTGTGACAAAGACTTTCTTTTTGCTTTCCCCAACTCCAAGAGAACAAAGGATGATCTTTGATGAATTTTTAATTTTGAAGGCCTAGTGACAATATTTTCTTCGAAAGCAAGTTAATGGCTATGTCGAAGTTTAGATGTGAGAGACGACGATGCCATAACCATGCTTGAGACGAGGTGGCTTTAGCCATTAAGCAAATTAGATTGGGAGTGGGTGAGTCTTTAAGAGTGATGGAGTACAAATATGTGCCACGAGAACCTGTGAGAAGATCATTTCCCTTCAAAATCACGGAATGTAATGTTAGACTTCCGAAAAGCAACTTCCAAATTCGCATCACAAAATTGACCGATAGAGAATAAATTACGATTCAGCCCTTCGATGTAATAAACCCGTTTGATAGTGATAGTTCCTTGAACCAAATATCCATAACCAAGAATCGATGCAATTTGGTCATTTCCAAACTTCACCGTCCCTAAAAATTTCTCCACAAAATTAGTTAGAAGATTGAGATTTCCCGTCATGTGTTTTGAGCACCCAAAGTCGACGATGAATATAATTATATCGACGAGCTTATGTAATGGCTCAATATCAAAGATGGGTCCAGAATTGTCAACCGGATCTGGAGTAACCTCTTGAATTTGTGCCATGTACATATAATGTACTTCCAATTCCTGATCGTCAGACTCATCATCAGTGTCATCCTTCCAATCTGCTTTGCTCTCTACAATCAATGACCTAGCTTCCTCTTGCTTTAAACAATAACATTCTTTTTCCTTGTGTGATAAGCTGATCGCATTTACTCGTTTCGGTTCCGTCCATTCCTTATACATGTTATTCCTTGCAGTTATGCCACTTGAATCCCAGATTTTTGCAACACCATGTAGTACTACATTTTTCCCAGCCCCAGCAACATTAACTACCCTCTGATTATCATACCCAGTTCATCTGTTTATTCTTGGAGAATTGTCTTGATTAGCTCTACTAGTGTTTGATGATGTTCGAAGGTTGTTGTTGGTAGGTTTGTAGATTTTCTTTGAAACGAAAGAGAGAGAAATTAAAGCCATGAGTTTGTCAATCTCCTTTTTATCTAACATTTCATCATCTTCAGTAACCGTTGTAGGTTCTTAATCATAAATAGGAGCAGAAGAGTTGACAATTGCTTTTCCTCAGTTTCTAGTAGCTTGTTGTGATCTGGTGGAGGAATATTGATTGTTGTGAGTAAGATGGTTTTGAGGATGGTAAACTGGTTGTTGTTGAGCAACAAGTGCAAGTGGATTAGCAGTACGTGCTAGTCTTTAAGCTCTTATCTCGTTGACTTCATTCTGGTGTTGCTTCAGGATGTCATAAAGTTTGTGATAGGAGATAGTCTTCAGCTCTTGACTCTGTTTAACAAGTGTCACAAACCTTTGCCATTGTGGTTGTAATTGAAGTAAGAACTGAACATTCACTTGATGATTTGTAACATCACACTGATTCTTGACTAGTTCATTCATCATCTTATAGAACCTTGAGTAATACGATTCAAGTGATTCACCATCCCGTGATGTGAATTTTCTAAATTCCCAATAAAAATTGGTTTCAAGATCTTGAACATTGATTGATTCACCTTGTTTCAACCTTTCAACGGCTTTCCACATTTCACATGGATTAGGACAAGCATCAACTGTGGAGTATATATCGTTATCTATCCCCGTGAGAATGATCTGAACGGATTCAGCTTCGGCATTCAGTTGATCTCGTATGTCTTGTGAGGCATTCTTATAGTTCTCTATATACCCTTCTGTAGTTGTTTTAGAACTACCTTCAGAAACTAGAACGGTTTTCTCAGTCCATTTGAACTTGTATGGTGGGTTCTGGAGACAATAGTGTATAAGTTCATTGTTTGGTTTGGTGTCGATGTATCTCTTGATTCTGGATTTCCACTGAACGTAATTACCCGGTGCTAACATTGGTGGACGATCTTTGCCACATGCTTCCATGATAGCATTATGAAGAGCATTGGATGTTTGAGTTTGCAAATTGGTATTTGAATTTGACATTTTGATGATGTTGTGAATGGATAACGGATCTTAAGTAGGTAAAGTGATTGTTGTTGTGGATTGAAATCAATTAACGTTCACGGGATTTTACAAATCTTTGATTAAAACCGAGAAAAGAATCGTATCTTTTGCGGGATTTTACAAAATCAAAAAGAAACCGTGAAACAATGATTATTTGTTGTTGAAATCGTTGTTGAAATTGAAGTACGTGAGCTTTTGTAACAATTAATGAGTTTAAAACGACGAACGGTGCACAAAGTTTCAACTTAAAATGATTAACGGTTGATTAAAACACAAACAAGGACTAACGGTGCAGTTGAAATCCAAGTTATATGCTTAACGGTTGTTAATTATAGTTGTAGGGACAAACGGTGTAATAACGGTTCACTTTGGAGGGCTAATGGGCTGTTTTAAAAGAATAAGGACTAATGGTGAAAGACAGTTTCAACTTGAAGGGTTAGTAAACAACTAAGGACGAACTGTGAAATTGTATTGGAGAACAAGGACTAAAGTTGCAAATTGTGAAATTACATTAATAAAAAACACTTCCCGCGCAACAGTGTGTCTTCATCGTTTTAAAGTTTATGAAATGATAATGTATTTCGATTTTAATCTCGCGGAGTCGTACGGTTATCGACGGAATCAAGTGAATATACCACGTTGATCGAAACGATGTCACGATCACGATGATATAAGTTATAAGTCACGTAGAGCACCGTCACTCGAACTCGAAAAACCCAAAATGACTTAAAACGTAAACGTGAATATTGTGTTCTTTGAAAGTTGCAAATTCGTGTTATTGACCTTGTTGCTAATTCGTGTCTCACTTTGATTGCCAATTCGTGTACTTGTTGAAAGTTGCTAATTCGTGTTATTGTCCTTGTTGCTAATTCGTGTCTCACATTGATTGCCAATTCGTGTCGTTGCAAATTCGTGTCACACTTGGTTGCAAATTCGTGTCCTTCTAAAAAACTGCTAATTCGTGGAACAAAGGAGTGTTGCGAATTCGTGTACAAAAGGAGTGTTGCGAATTCGTGTACAGAAGGAGTGTTGCGAATTCGTGTCTTCAACAAAGAGCCAAAAACGTACACCGTCCTTGTTGTCTTGTCCCCAAATCGTCCTTGTCCTTTGTTTTCTTTGAACGTTGGACCACAAAAGCAAGAAAAAGCTTTAAGAATAAGCTTCTACAATAAGCTCGTTTTAAGAAAAAATAAGCTTCGAAAATAATTCAAGTTTACCTAATACGCTGCTTACGAAAATAAGCTAAAAAGAGGCTTTAGTAAGCAGTTAGGAGCACAAATAAATCATGAAAGGGTTGGTACAAATAAGCTTGTAATAAACTGTTAAGATGATTAAGGGGCCGTTTGGCCGTTTGGTTTGTTGTTAGGAATCACAATGGGTATCGGATTTGGTATGAGGTAGTATGACAATGGATATGAAAAAATGTATGATTACGATTGTTTATGTTTGGATGTAAGTTTGAAAGAAAATAAGGAGAGAGAAAAACATATTATTATTTAAAAAAATTATATATTTTACAAGCTAATTATTACATGAAATATATATTTTTTAAATAAAAAATAAAGATAGAGAGTCAGAGGTATCGAGCAAATCATAGATGAGGTGTGTGGTTTCATAGATCACTTACTATTGGGATAATCAGATACTGTTTTAAATGTCATATACCCCTACCAAACATTTTATTTGATTTTCACTCCCAATCTATCAAACCAAATACATGAAACAAACGGGCCCTAACAAAACCATGACATCTTTTATCCAAAAGCTATAAAGGTTTCAATGTGACGTGAGGGTTTGAAATAATTCATTTGATTTTTTTTTTTTTTTAAACCAAGCGTTAAAACTTATCAAGATAATTAAGGCCCAAGTAAAGAAATTGAAAACGTTTAAACAAAACGGCCCAATAAGAGATGTAAAACAAAACAGGTTTACACAAGGTATTACTATATATACTATATTTGGGATTAAACGCTGCCGTTTTGGCAGTGTTGCTACAGTACCCGGCCCACTTGGGCTGGGCCGGCCCATTTGGTTTTTTTTTTTTTTTTTTTTTTTTTAGGCAATGTAAAAAAAACCGCTCGGTATAAAATAGAAAAAAAAACTACAAAAATATTGACTTATTCAGATAAAAAAATACTCGCGACATGAGGCCCAACACATAAGCCCATATAAAAAAAAACAAACTATTAAACATGAGACCGAAAAAATAAACCCGCACAAATAAAAAATAGAAAAGAATAAAAATAAAATTTTAACGCAAAAATTAACCCGCACTATTAAACATGAGACCGAAAAAATAAACCCACACAGAATACAATAAAAAAACGCCATGTTCCCATAAAATTATATTAAAAAAAAACCCGTATAGCCAAAAAAAGAAACCTTTAAACATGAGCCCCACACATAAGCCCACATAAGAAAAAAAAAAAAAACTATTAAACATGAGGCTGAAAAATTAAAACCACACAAATTAAAAAAAATAAAAAATAATAATGCCTCATTGGGCTCCCAATTTGGGCCGGCCCATTTGGTTTTTTTTTTTTTTGTTGTAGGCAATGTAAAAAAAACCGCTCAGCATAAAATAGAAAAAAAAAACTACAAAAATATTGACTTATTCAGATAAAAAAATACCTGCGACATGAGGCCCAACACATAAGCCCATATATAAAAAAAACAACCTATTAAACATGAGACCGAAAAAATAAACCCGCACAAATAAAAAATAGAAAAGAATAAAAATAAAATTTTATCGCAAAAATTAACCCGCACTATTAAACATGAGACCTAAAAAATAAACCCACTAAAAATAACAATTTTAAGCAAAAAATTAACCCGCACTATTAAACATGAGACGTAAAAATATAACCAACAGAATACAATAAAAAACGCCATGTTCAATTAAAATTATAGTAAAAATAAATCCGTTATAGCTAAAAAAAGAAATTTTAAACATGAGCCCGCACTATGCCCAGATATATGAAAAAAAACAAAAATATTAAACATGAGGACGAAAAAATAAAACCACACAAAATAAAAAAAAATCAAAAATAATAATGCCTCGCACTTACCCGAAAAAAATTAACGACCCGCAGCAACGCGCGGATAATCATGCTTGTTCAAGCTATATTTGTCTTTTATATCCTCATGAGATTATTGTGCTATGATGTATCTAATTACACATAAAAATATGATTCAAGTCTAACAAGTCAATATTTTGCGTAACTTGAAAAGCATGGCTGAAATTAGGGATTGATCATTGGGTGTTATATTGAGGGTTTCTGGGTTTGGTGACATGTATGTTCTAATTATGATTTTTTAGGTTTGATTTTGACTTTATAGGCTAATTTGGTTAATTTGTCATTATGCTTGAATTTGTTAGTTGAGTTAATTATGTGTTTGGATGTAGTATGTTAAACGAGTGGGTCAACCCACACTCCGTTGCGAGACGATCGGTAGGCGTAGTTGTTGTTGACGGTGGAATGGGTCGGCTGAGTTAGTGGTCGTCGTCGTTGTTGTCATCGAGGGATAGTAAGGTTCAGAAATGCAAATTATTGTCAGGTTTTATATATTAACAAAACAAATATACCATACCAATGTAGTGAATGTAGTTGCAAAACAACTTTTCAAGTGAAATGCAGACCAATGTAGCCATGCACTAAAACCAATGTCTACAGGCAAATACATATTTGCTCTTATATGATACAAACCACTTCAGGCAAACGACTAAATGTATTCTTGGGTATGAGAAACATGAATATTCATTTAGTTTAAACTTCAAAATGTCTTCATTACATATAAATCCAACGTCAAATTCAGTCACCTGTAGATTACCATCTGCAATAAAATCAAACAAATTCCTTTAAGAGGCCAAAAAGGAGTAAAAATAGTATTAAACCTCGTCCGCACCAGTAGAAGGATAGACAAATAGCTACGAAATAAACATAAAACCATAACGGACAATGCTCTTTTTTACTATTTTAGGTATTGTAATATCTGTAATATCTTGCAACACCTCAAAGAACAATATTTAATTGTACAGCAGGCAATGACATTAAATAAGAAACTGGAATTCAATTTAGTGTAATTTAGTTTTGCATGCTCACACATGTATGATGAATTATTTTCACTATTTGATCAACTCAATATATAGCATATAGTGTTTAAATAGCGATTATACTCTTAGGACACACTCGTAACATATCGCTCTGTATTAAGTATTAACTCTTTTGCTGAAATTGGTATTAAAAAACCTGCTATTTATCTGGTATATTCCTTCTCCTGAGTGTTGATTGTGTATTTACTAAAACCTTGCATGTATCTCCTTGATGTTTTATATTTTTTTTTTTAAATTTTTTATTTTTTTTTTTTTTTTTTTTTTTTTTTTTCTTTTTCCTTTTTTTATTTTAACTATTTCAATACTCAACCATCGAACAAGTTGTGGTTTTTCTACAGAAAAGGGAATCAGAATCTGAATGTGGGATTTTTTTAGTTGTAACAATCTAGTCGATTCATCAACCATTTAGTTTATCTTAATAGAATCTCTGTTTAGTTTATGTGCAGTTACCATAAGCACTCATAAACCACATTCATATGATTACTGTAATTGGAGAACAGTGTGCATCCTCTTTACTAAAAGCATTTCACTTTTACAAGTTATATTTATTTTCAATTTTGGACATAACTACTATTAAACCATTTACATTCTAACTATGGTCATATAAGTCAGTTTTGTACTACTCAATGATGTGGAAAGTATCTTATCATGAGAATGGTTGCTGATATTATGGATAAGGAAATAGGTTATGGATGGAGCTTAAAACTCATCTCAGAAGTCTTATATAATTGCCTGGAGGTAACCTAATATAACGAATATTAGGAATTAGGATCAAATATATGTAATCCCATAATACGGTTCACAAAAGTCATTTTATGAGTTATCAAAGTATGGTGAATCAGACACTGTCCAGATTTACCTTTAAACATCGCGCATAATTTTGCGTTACTCATACATAATCCTAGATTGTTAGGATCTTATGCCATTACACCTGTAATTGAGATTTAAAAAAAAGGTACATTTGAAACTTAGAGATAACAAAAGGATGTAGTGAAATCAGTATACATTATCACTACACGTTCATTTTGGTACACAAAATATGCATTTTCAAAGTATCTAATCCTTAGTTGCACACACTCATAGCAGTAATCACTATATTCCTAAACCATATATATAAGCAGAGCGTACATCTAATACATGAATATAAACACTCATAACTACAAATACTGAGGGAGAAAGGTTAGGAAGGCTTACACGATGGTGATAATGAGATGTTAGTTTGGTGGTTGCATCCAACATTGGGACGAAATGTACGTGCACGTGCCACAACTCGTATCAGTGTCAAATGCCGCATAATCTAAGCAGTTTGTTTCTTTAGAATACGACCTCTCACTACAGCCTGCATGATATTTTGCTGCTACTGCCCATCTTAATAGCAAAGCTGCAGCATCCATGTACCTTTAAGTAAATCACCGAAATCATTTTAACTCAAACACAATTCTAACAAAAAAGTATCAAGCAAAGGTTCTATACTTTTAGATCAAATACTTTTAACCTTAGTTTCCCTGATGAATGAATTCGAACCAAAAGCCACAGTTGATACTATGTCAAAAAGGCCAATTGTCAAGCAAGAAAAAAAAACAATAGCAATACTTCTTACTCGAAACCACCATAAATTGATTATATTGTTTTCTCCTAATTCTAAGTGCTTAATTATTTTAAACTAAGAAGATGAGTAGTTTCGTCCAAGCACAAAAGAATGGTCAGAGAATCAGATAAGCAATCCGAAACATTTTCTTCTTGAACACCTACTGCTTAAGTGCTTATGAGCAGAAGAATATACTATGCTTATTAGAAACATCTTATTACGCTGGGTAAGCTGGATTTTGTGTCGCGCTAAAATTAGCAGATTAGCATAAGCACTCCTCTACATTCAAACACTCAAACACAAATGCCATGAAAAAAACATTGGAATAGGTGTGCACGTTTCAAATGCGCAAGAATAGGTATGGCACGGATCAAAACATTTTGTATAAATAAAAACAAACTATAGAAGTACCTAAGACTTGTAACAGTCATTGTACTCACGGGCATCCGTGGTATCTCCGCTACCCCATTCTGAGTCATTGCTGGTGCTTCATACGGAGTTTGATGTACTCACCAACCCCTTCAGACGAAAAATTTATACGCTTACTGTTCTGCGTGTCAATGCTGGTGCTCAGACTGCGTTTGATGTACCTTTGAATCTTCAACAACCAATCCAATTAATCTTTTTATTCGCCACAACAACATAGAAATCTTATCAAGTAAAAGTATGTAATTAATACACTTTCCTTATAAGTTGCAATGATGATTGAACCAAGTATCTCTGTGTTTCGGTTGTTGTGGGACTTTATACTGTGTTAAAGGCACGAATACTTTCTGTCTAGTAGTTTAAATCAGTTGAAGGTAACAACGACAAATAAACCTGGACCACGTACGGACCCCTGTAGGTGTTTATGAACTCGTCTCAATCTTGGTGCCTTAATCGATGTCATTTCCGATCATTATGATTGATATCCATGAAATGCTTGTTCTTGAATAGCTGTTTAATATACTCAGGAAGATCATGTTCCGGCTGCATGAAATTCTACCACTGCCGCATACTATTGGTACGCGTCTTCTTCGGTAGAGGTATCCTGTCAAGACACTCTTACATACCAAAAAGCGGCTAATACTTTCTTGCTTATTCTAATAAAATACACCTTTTTGATCGATAAATTCTCCAAGACTGATACGGCGTATTATTAGATGTTCTGCATATCTAAAATTGCTCGGGGGACGTTAATGGTGGAGTATACTTATTAATACTTTCAATTAATTTTACGTGATTATTCTAAAAATAAACCCTTTTTCGCGATAATTCTCAGCGGTATCGGGTTATTGATCGTAATATTTTTGATCTTAATCAGGAGGCAGTTCTAAATCAATAATATTCTCTTGAAAGATAAGTTGATTTAATTAAGTATCTAAGTGTGTGCTTCGGTTAGCATTGTATCTTTTACAATGGTCTTTCCTTGTGAGTTGATTCATCAAGTCTCTCTGTCTTTTATACAAACGATGAAGTTCTTGAATCTGTAACAACATAAAAATAACATTAGTAAAACACCAAAATTTTATCAAAAGTACAATATAGATTCAATTAGTCTAAATTCCATTTGAAAAGTAAACAAACTTGACTGCCTATAAGGGAGTATTGACTCTCATATAATAGCTTGCTTCATTTGTTCTTTCAAATACCCTGTGCATCCATCCATCTGCTGCCTCGTCGAAAAAAGGTCGTAACATTGACTCCTTTCGCAATTCCATTTGAAGAGTAAAACAAACTCGATGCCTATAAATGGAGTCTTGCTTCAAAATAGCTTGCTTCATTTGTTCTTTCGAATACCCTGTGCATCTATCCATCTGCTGCCTCATCTAAAAAAGATCGTAACATTGACTCCTTTTGGAGACAGAGGTCCTCTCATTGCGATACAGGTCCTGATGCACCTCCGTTTCGAATTCAACCACCTAGTGGAATCGACATCATTAAGTACCGTTATGATTCACGTAGACCTGTAATTAGAGACCACAAAAGTACTTTTATTTTTTGTCCAATATCACTTCTATGGTATTTATTGCTTCAAACAGTTGATATGTTTAAAAATAAGAATGCAGAGGTGCGAGTAGTATGCTCAAAGGCAGATGCGATGCTTACCAAACGATGAAATTGGCTGCTGCGGTTCTCCATTCTTGCAAGGCAAACAAATGTTTACTTGTTTTTTTATTCCACCCTTATCTCATTCCATACATCCCCTAGTTCTAAGTCATATTTTCCTCACCTTAGATCGAGCTTAAAAACTACTTGAGGTCGATGCTGACATGTTTGTCTGGTGATGAGCAACATTATCTAGGCCATTATTTGGCTCTTGATTCTATCAAAACAACATTTTAGGTAAATAGAAAACAAATGTAATATGTGATGAAATATATAGCATATCAAAAATCTGTATGTGTGAGTGTGTGACATTATCCAGACATCCATTATGTAAATCGTTTGTTTAATCAGTTACATATTTGAAACTATCCGCGAACTTTTGGCCTATATCTACTGTTAAAAGATGTCAGGCTCAAGATATATGATACATAAAATGCACAAATGACTCGTATAAGGAAAAATCAATGGCCATTCATGCTGATAACATGCTTTTTAAAGTATTTTGGTTAAGGGATTACACATGTGTGTAATTTACATTTATGATAACTTTATTTTATTAGTGTTGTAATGCTTATACGCCACAACAGTGGTACATTAAGTGAATTCATGAAATGGGTGTCCTTGTGGATATCTTTTTAAATTGAAAATATTATTAGTTAAGACCTTGTTAGATAACAAATAAAATTGATAAAAAAGGTATTGACTTTTAATTTAGAGTGCAAGTGAACTTATAAGAAATTAAAGCGGCTGCTATGTTAAGTAATAAGTACCTATGATAAATGAAAGGTTTTCGAATAACAGTTAGAGTATGGGGTGTGGTGGCGAAGCAAGCTCGCCACTCCTACGTGGTCACGCCACTTTGCTCGCCATCATACCACCCGCCTTCGTCACGAGCAAAAAACAGCCCCCCTCGCCACCCCCATGACGAGCTCTTTTCTTCTTTTCTTTTTCTTTTCTTCTTTTCTTCTTTTCTTTGATTTTTAAAAATGGGTTTTTTGTGTGTGTTTGTGTATAAAAGTAATATTTTCTTCTTTTTTTTTGTTGCAGCTTGCAGGTTTTGGGGGTGGAGGAGAAATGAAGAAGAAGATGTAGGCTGGTGTTTGTGCATAAAAGTTTTAGGTTAAAGTTTGTTGCAGCTTGCAGTTTTGGGCCTTAATTTTTTTTTGTTTGGGCCCTATTTGAATTTCATGGACAAATTAACATGCATATATATTTTTTTTGTTGTTTCTCATTTTTTTATATAGTTATTTTTTTTAAATATGTAATTTGTATTTTTTATATATAATAAATAAAATAAAATGGTGAGTGGTGGGGCCCAAATGAAGAGGTAGAAGTGTGTTATGAGTGAAGGGGTATTTTTGAGTAGGAGTGAAATGCTGATGTGGCAGGCTGTGAGGCCCGTTTCGTTTTGTGGCTTAAGCCACCATACCCCTTACTCTTACTATGCATATCAGTTGAAGTTATTTCGTCTAGGTCAGTCTACATCAAACTAGATGTGGATGGGTTGATCTTGGCTTAGACAAGATCATGCCCAATGCAAACAGACTTGGTATTTGACACATGAACCCAGTTTTAGATACATTATCATGGCACCGGGCAAGGTTTTACAATCCTGCGTCAATATAAAATGTTCCATAGCCTCTAAACAAACCATGCAAAGTAGTTCACATGATATTTGATAAAAGTTTATGCGAAGTCTTAATTTTAGTAGCTTTGCTTAACATGATTTTTTTTACTGCAGGATATTGACTCAATCGTGATCTAGAATCCAGCAAAGTATTTGCAAGAGATAATAATGAGCTAAACACTTTGTTTTGTTGCATTTGATACACTTTGTATATAGTTTAGGTTCAGTTGTTGGGAGTATGTATTAAACATTTTGTGGACACTTCCCCTGTCGTTTTGTGAGTGGTACATTGCTACTGTAATGGGCTATCATTTTTGAGTCAGCCGATTTTGCTTTTTTTTTTATAAATTATGTTTTTTAATAATTTTTTTGCTACAAAATAGGAGGAGAAAAAAAATATTACAAAAGTTCCGATTTTATTCAGATAAAAAAAAATACCCGCGGAAAACATCATCGATCCTATAACTTAAAAATAAATCGATATGGTCAACTAACGTACAACCATTATATTAAAAAAAAAAACCGTTATAGCAAAAAAAATCCACTTTGAACATGAGGCCCAACACATAAGCAACATATATTAAAAAAATTATTATAATATACACATTTGTCGACAAACTAGCCTTAAGTAGATAAAATGTGGCCCATATTCTGGGCCAAAGTAAAAAGAAAAAAAATAACTAGCCAAAAATTAGACTGAATCTGGCCCTAAGTAAAAAAAATACAAATCGTCCCTCAAACTTTTACACTCATTTACGATTGTCTTACAAAATAAAAACAGTAAAAAATTAACAAAAAAACACGTCAAGTTTTTATTGTTCACAGCTTTTTTACATTCATCGGCCCAAAAAAAAGATATCGAACCGTCCCAAAAAAAGAAAATATTCGGGAAAAAATTAACCCGGCCCAACGCAAAAAAAATTTCCCGAATCGTACAAAAAAAGGAAATATCCGGGAAAAAAATTAGCCAAAAAAAACTCAAAAATAGCCTAAAATCTGGCCCAAAGTAAAAAAAATACAAAACGGACCCTCACATTTGAACTATTTATGATTTTCTTATACAAAAATTCCCGTAAAAAAATTTACAAAACCGTCCCAAAAAAAAATATTCGAGAAAAAATTAGCCCGTCCCAACGCAAATTTTTTTTCCCCGAATCATACAAAAAAAGAAAATATTAAAAACTAGCCCCGCCATAACGCATCGCCCAAAAAAAACCCCCAAAACGTAAAAAAAAAATTATTCGGGAAAAATTAGCCCCGCCGCAACGCGTGGATTCTTTTGCTTGTTACGGACACATTTTCGTTATAAATCAAATACAAAACACGAATAAGCTAGAAAATAAGCAAACCGAAATCACAAACACTATCACTAAACCCACCCGAGGCGAGTGATAACAAATGTTATTCCAAGATAATAAGCTATCCAAACACAAGATAAGCCATACCAATAAGCTAAATAAGCCAAATATAAGATGAGAGAAAATAGAGATGGAAAATGGAATATTATTTAGAGAGAGAAAGTAGAGAGTGGAAGGTTTACACACACATACAAGTGAATGAAATGGTAACCAACACCCTCTCCAAGTGTGGAGAGGGTCCTATTTATACCCTTAACCAATATATGGCGTATGGGCTTTTCTACTTGGGCCGGACTTTGCTTAAAGTGGGCTAAGAGCTCAAAACATGGACAATATTAGATTACAATCCAAGCCCGTTTAACCCGACTAGCCTATTACATAACAAGACTAATTACGACTAATAAGACCGATAACATTCTTGTTCGACTTATATAAAATTAAGGCTAGCAACTTCTTCAACTCCTGCTGGCAAGTTAAAGAATGTGAAAATTGAAGATGACCCTCCCTTAGCTACTGTGATGAAAGAACTCAACAAACTAAAATTACAACTTAGCAAGAACAAGTCATCTCATTTCAGAAACCACCATTCTCAACAGGTTCCTCACAATTCACTTCAAAATAGATACAAAACTCAATTTAAAATAAGTTGCGAACTTTGTGGGGAAAACAATCATCTTTCTAAGAATTGTTTTCAGATTCTGTTTTGCAAAAAATGCAAGAGAACTGATCATAGAACATGTGATCATGCTGGATTCATTTCTTCCATAAAGACTTCTCAGCATCTCACCCGTCAAGGTGAATCTTCTTCAAGATCCAGGCCTTCTAGACTAGTAATATCCTTTCCTTCCTGCATATATTATGGGTACAATGATCATCAATCTGATGACTGTGTATACTATCCCACATGTAAGTTATGTGGGAGTTATGATCATGATACTCATAGTCATAACATGATTATTTCTCTGAGAAGAGAAATCAAACCAAGAAACTCTCAGCATGTCACATAAAAATATGAAACATGTGGTAGCAATGTTCATACCACAAATGATCACAATGACATTGAGTAGTTTAGGAAAGGGCAAGTTAAGAAAGCTGGAGCAAATAAGACTGGATCATCAAATGTTTAAAGATCAAAGACTCCCACTAAAAGGTGGGTCTCTAAGCAAAACTAACCATTTTTTTGCCTATTTATGCAACCTAACACAAGGACACCCTTATAATGGATGCTCAAAGCACATGATTTATATCAAAGGTTACTTGCACAAATATGGGAAGTACCAGGACCTTAAGGAATGTATGGATATGTCTTCACATACACCACTAATGGTCATGGTTATGTAAAATTATGGTATACGTTTCATAAAAGAAGCACCTGACAATAGTCTAATCTACAATCTCTCTAGCTTCAGTCAAATTTGTAATGCAAAATTTATTGTTTAGATTAATAAAAAAGAGGGAGGTGCATGTTCCACAACATGAACATTGAAACGCTTTTAACAACTGAAAGTCCTTCATAAAACTTTATGAAAGAAAATCAACTGTTACTAAGGCATAAATCTCATCTAACCAAAATGCTCAAGATGATCAAATTGATCACAATGATCATCTGTTTCAAACTGATGAATTCTTAAATGATGACCAGTATGAACAAAAAAAACACACCAATGAAAAACAACTCATTGATAACCTCACAATACTGAAGATATTCATATCTCTGAACACTTATCCTCTCCAAATGGAAGATACTTCAGTACATGACACAATTCCAATCCTTTACAACAAAAGAAATGAAACTGGCATTGTCATAAAAAAAAGGCATAGACTATGATGAAACCTTTGCTCCTGTTGCAAGACTTGAAGCAATTAGGATCTTTCTTGCCTTTGCCACGTACATGAACTTCATAGTTTATCAAATGGATGTCAAAAGTACATTCCTTAATAGTAAACTAAAAGAAGTTTATGTCAAACAACCTCCAGGTTTTGAGAGCAGTGAGTTACCCAACCATGTGAGTAAATTGGACAAAGCCCTTTATGGACTTAAACAAGCTCCAAGAGCATGGTATGAAACTCTCTCAACCTATCTCACTGAACACAAGTTTGTAAAAGGTAAGATAGACAACACTCTGTATGTCTACAAAACTCAAACTGATGTAATTTTGGTACAAATCTATGTTGATGACATTATCTTTGGGTCCACCGGTACAAAATTATGCAAACGGTTTGCTAAACTGATAACTCAAAGATACGAAATAAACATGGTAGGTGTCCTTATTTGCTTCCTCGGATTTCAGATTAAACAATCTGAAAGAGGTATTTCAATTAACCAAGAAAAATTTGTCAAGGATCTACTGAAAAAGTATGACATAAATGGTTCATTAGTGAAAACTCCAATGGTACCCCCTAACAAGTTAGGACATGATCTCAATGGCAAAGCTGTAAATAAGACTCAATATAGAGGTATGATTTGATCACTAATTTACCTAACCGCAAGCACACCTGACATTCAATTCTCAACTTGTCTTTGTGCAAGATATCAAGCAAATCCTAAGGAATCCCACCTTATTGCTGTTAAGAGAATTTTTAGGTACCTAAAAGGTACTCCCAATCATGGTCTGTGGTATCCAAAGTGTTCAGGTTTTGACCTAAAAGGATACTCAGACTCTGACTGTGCTGGATGCAACATGGATAGGAAAAGCACCTCATGTGCTTGTCAGTTGCTAGGAGGCAAACTGGTGTGCTGGAGTGCTAAAAACATCAATATGTAGCTATGTCCTCAGTTGAAGCTGAATATGTAGCTGCTGCTGGATGTTGTGCCAGCATATTATAGATGAAGAGTCAACTCACTGACTATAACATCATATATGAAAAGGTACCCACATTTTTTGATAACATCAATGCTATTGCAATCTCAAACAATCCAATCCTGCACTCAAGAATAAAGCACATTGATATCAGATATCACTTTATCAGAGATCATATTCTCAAAGGGAACATTGATTTACATTTCATTTCCACTTAATATCAACTTGTTGATATCTTCACCAAGCCCCTGGATGAGCCAACTTTCAAAAAGATTAATCGTTGAACTAGGTATGCTGAACATTAATTCAAAACCTAAACCTTCAGTACTGACTGAAGAAAACTGAGGGTTCAACGATTTCATGCAAAACTAAACAACCTTTCATGTCAAAATGTCAGTTCAGTTCTTATTCATAACCTTTAGCTTGCAAAAGTGAAGTAACTGAGCAATCACATATGTCGCATTCATGGATTTACATGTGCATTTATGATTTTGTCGCCTTCGTTGGAGCTTTGTCATTGGTCACACCAAGAACTGAACAAAACTAATTTGCTTTATCTTTGGTTTAGTTTCTAAACTATAACTTTGATTCAATTCTTTAGCTTTCTCGAGTGAAGTAACAGAGCAATCACATATTTCTCATTCATGGATTTGCATGAGCATGTGTGGTTTTGTTGCCTTCGCTGGAGCTTGTATGTTGATAATAATCACCAATATCTGTTCAGCATAACCTAACAACAAACCTGAACCTAGTTTAGCTTCTTTACATCAATCACATGGTCAGTTTCAAAAAAATTGATTTTCAAAATTAATAATTTTAGTAAGTGATTTCTTACAAAGGAAGTTAACTAATTTAAAAGATTATTAAAAGATGAATTTTAAACGTTCGAATGACCTCACATTTTTCTCTCACCTACTTTTGATAGTGAACAGACGGCTGTACATTGTTCTAAGTGTCAAAAGCATGTTGAAATGACTTTCATTAAATACAAAGTTTCACACACATGTTAAAAACAAATCCTAAAACTTCTCACAAACTCATAACTTCTATTTGGCAGTTATCAATTCCTCAAAAGTAAAACTGAAAAGTAACAAATCACATAAACCCACTCCACCATTCACAAATCACATCTCAAAAAAAACAAACAAATCATTTCACTAAGAACACACACAAAACCCCCAAAATAAATCAAATCATCAAAACCCTAATCACGTAAAATGACAAACCAAGAGAAAAATCCTCCATAACAAGAATAACCATTTGTTGCTGCAAAACAAGTTGGCTTCAATCTTGAAGATATCATCCTCAACAGAAATAATAAGGTTGCTCTTCTATACCCAAAACACACTAACAAGGACTTTTTCAAATGTGTTTCTGATTTTATTTCCAAGTGTTGCCTTAGAGAATCATTTACCAGATCCCCAAACATGTATAAGGAATACCTAGCCGAGTTTTGGTACTCAGCTAAAGCTCTTAAACACTCTAAGGTTTCTTTCTCAATCCCCACCGGTGGTATTTATGGAGAAGTAGGGGTAAACACCTTTAGAAATGCCATTGGAGCACATTACCTTCCTCACTCTAGTGAATATGTTGCATCACCATCTATTGACATAGTCACGAAATGGTTTGAGACAATTGGTTATGGGGAGACAGTTTCTGTCAAAGGTAGAGGAATCATCATACCATTGTGTACCTCTTTTATCATCAGAAACTATTTCTTACATCTCTTCTCTTGTGTAGTTAGAATAATACACCAAAAAGCCATGAGTAAAAACACTGATTTATTAGCGGTTATTAATTAGTCTTCTCGTAATGACCTAAATTAAGTAAGAAGGTATGGAGTTCATCATGTGTATGGGGGGGGGGGGGGGGTTGGGAATATTGTGCGTTCAGATTGGCATGTAATCCTCCCCCTTGCAGGTTTTGATACCTCAGAATCAGCAAAACATTGTACGCACATTTACTTGAAATCTTGTAAGAAGAATGAAATTAGCTCAAATGTATCCCGTGAGAATCAACTGCTGATCAAATCTCTACTTATAAACTCTCTCTGACAATCTTTACCAACCTCTTTGTAGGCTATTTGAAGTGACCACTGATGGAGTAAACTCGATATACCAATCTTGAAGGTAAAGTAGAATTTCCTGTTCTTGTGACTTAAGCTTGCACTAATATGAATAAAAAAAAAAAAAAAAAAAAAAAAAAAAAAGAAATGGTAAAGAATTTGTACTCCATGCAAATCTTTAAGTACTCAATACCCCACCAAAGTATGATACTTTCATCACCTCTTGCGATTATCCACATCATCTTCTGCATGTGACACTGAGTATTACAACATAACTCCTTTAAGTGATAGTTATCCAGGTTTTCAACCATCCACTCGGACTTCTGGAAACTAGAAAAACCAAGTCTTCAACTTAAATCTTAAGCACAAAGCAATTAAACAATGAAAGGTCATGCATCCAACATCCCTGATTTCAAGCATAAATAAGTACACGCCTACGTGAAGATTCAACTATCGATTAGCAAATAAGTGATACCCAATTAATTCTGTAGTCACTTAGAAAAAAATTTACATTCAAATCTAGCCATTTAAATATAGTTTCTATGATTCCTTATACAAAATGATCCCGGTCTCAAAATAATCTTGTCACTTTGTCACAATGAAGGCCCAACTACAATAATTAACCAATTACTAAAATTATCCAACAAATCAAATACCAACTTAAAATTCAGATAACATATACTCGGGGCCAATGCATATTCATTCAGTTATAGACTCTTCAGCCCACAGATAAAAACTGTCCAGCCCAATTTTAAGTTCACTCATGACCCACACCATGATAACAAACATGAACAAGCCCAGTCGAAAAAATAGATAACGCCAGGATATAAACCATGCACTCAACCTTAATTTCAGTAACCCAAAACACTTCATACAAATCCTCCGCCCCAATCAATCTCTTTTTCCTCAACATAATTCGTAAACCCCCATCTTAAAAAATTGATGAACATCTTCATTTTAGTCTCCAATATTTACCAGCTCCATTTCTTTTCATTATAAATACTAATCTCAAACAAGGATTAAACCTATCTTAATCAATAAAACACAGCAACCACCTTCCACCTTTATGCTCCTCAGAAAAGATAAGTCGCATACAACCCAAATCAAACACTAAACTCTTACATAACTGACTATAACCCACAATGAAGAACGACACAAGTTTTTGGCTTCAAAATCTTGCTAACAACCAAGGTCTCGGAGTTAGGTTTCTTATTTCATTGTTATTCGTTATTCAATCAAAACAAAGATTTTTATAACATAATTGGTTTTATACAATCTTTAATTTCAAATATAAATAAAAAGGGTATTAAATTCAACCTTCATATATCAATGATGATATTTCTAATTCTGATTGGATCATACATGGTCCATGGTTTGAATCACACGAAAAAAAAGAAACTAAGATCATTTTTAATGTTTTCAAGTCTTGGTTTTGATTGGAGATGGAGTTGGGATTAGGATTTGATTTTTGGATTTGGTTTTGTTTTGATGTTGTAATGAAGGGATAGATTTAGGTAATGGATTTGTTGAAGTTTGATGTTGGTTGATGTTTTTGTAGGCTGAGGTTGTTGTAATGGTTTGAATCAAGTCAGTTTTCTTTCTTCTTTAGTAGACTTTCTCTTTGACCAGACTCGGTTGGCACAGACTCAGTTGAGTCGACCCGGTCAACTCGGTAATTACCGAGGTGACTCAGTTTGAGTTGCGGGATTACACAAACCGCTGCGATGTGATCAAACCGCTGCCACTTTCAAAGCAAACCGCTGGCAAGAACTTTTTGCAAACCGCCGTTGACTTTTTAAACGGGCAGCATAACGTTTAGATAGACCATGAAAAAGTATAAACCGCTGTCACCTATATTCTAAATCGTTTGGAAGAGGTTTAACCAAACACTCTGGCCTTTTGTTTAAACAACCACTGCCAGAATTATGGACACCACCAAACAGCTGCTAGTACAGACTTTTTGTCCTTTTCTGTTTTTTCGACTAGAAACAAAACAAGTGTGTACTATGTACACCAAACCATTGTTAAAAATAGTTTACACTAACTGCTATAATTCAAACATAAACCCAGCAAATTTTGACCAAAATAAGCAGTTTGATGCACTTAAAACCACTAAATAAGCTACTGAATAAGCTAGTAAACAACAAAAACCATAGAATAAGTTGAATGCTCAAAATAAGCTTATAAAGACTCGAAATAAGCTGTCAACTATAAACACCACATCTGCCTTTATTGTGAGTTTTGGAAAATAAAGAGACCTAAAAAAAACTCATAAAAAAGAACAAGATCTAAACTGTTATAAAAAATAGATTTACACCACAACACACATACCTAGCCGTAGCTTTTTCCTAGAAATAAGCCAACCAAAATAAGCTCGAAATAAGCTTAAATAAGCTGATAATAAGCTGATGTCACGAATCAAACGAACACAATACAAAAATGACATATTTGAGACACGAAATGACACAATCAAACCGACCCGACCCAAGAATGAAACCATGGATCTTGATACCAATTAACAATTTTAAAGAATCATAGATCCGGTGGTCGGGGAGACTTAAAGATTGAGATAGCCATCTTTAGAGAGAGAGTAGAGAGAGAAACAAATGTGTGTAAAATAGAATGTAAATGGGAAATGTTACAAGAGTCTCAACCCCTCCATGGAAGCCTTGGAGGGGTATATATAGCACATAAGCCTCACAACTATACAATAATGCCTATTCTAGTCCCTGTGTATGGAACTATTTTAAACTATGGTAATTCCGTAATGTCGTCACATAAAATGAAATCCTAACATTGCTTAAGTAAAGTGACTGAGCAATCACACATGTCTCCTTCATGGATTTGCATGAGCGTGTGTGGTTTTGTCGCCTTCGCTAGAGCTTTGATATTGGCCACATCAAGAACTGAACAAAACTGATTTATTTTCTTCAGTTCAGTTTTAAACAATAATTTTGATCTAACTCTTCAGCTTTCTGGAGTGAAGTAACTGAGCAATCACATATGTCTCATTCAGGGATTTTCATGAGCATGTGTGGTTTTGTCGCCTTCACTGGAGCAAGTATGTTGATAAAGTCACCAATATATGTTCAGCATAACGAAACACCAAACCTAAACCTAGTTCGAATCCTTAAACATCAATCACAAGGTCAGTTTTAAATAACAAAGCAAGAGTGATTTTCTAAATTAATATTATTTTATCTAAATAACCTCTTCTTAAAAAGTTGTTTATTATAATATATTAAAAAAAGGATATCCAAATGTTAGAATGACCTCACCAACTTTCTCTTACCTACTTTTTTACTTAAATAGACGGTTGTTCACTGTTCTAGGTGTCAGAAGCATGCTATACTGACTTTCATAAAATACAAAGTTTAGCACACATGTTGAAAACAAACCTTAAACATTCCCCATAAATTCATAACCTCTAAATGACAGTTACACATTCACAAAGAAAAAGTTGTAACTTCATTAATCCTATAAAACCATCACACCAACATCACAAATCATTTTTCACAAACAACTCATAACATAAAACAAACAGAGAAAAACAATCAAAACCTTAATGGTAGAATCATCATCACAAATCTCCTCATCACCAAAAATAACTCCAAAAGAAGAACGGACTCTCAAAAAGAGTCTTCTTCTTCCTCCTAGGTGGAGGTTATTAATGGCACATATTATCTAGTGTTTAGGGGGTAAAACTAGAGGTTTTGATCAAATTACCAACAAAGATGCCATTATACTGTATAGTCTAGCAAATGGGATCAACATTGACTATGCCAGTATCTTTTAGGAAGACATCATCATCAAACTCAATAAGAAACAAAGGGAAAAAGTTGTTCCTTACACTCGATTTCTATCTCTGTTGATGATCCACTAGATGAAGGAAGGATATGGAGATGGTGATGTAACACCCTACCCCACTCAAGTCTTCAGTGTTAACAATTGGGCACTGAAGCCCAACCAACCTGAAGAACCTCTCTTCACATACCACATGTTGGTTATCTGCTCTGTAGCTAAGCCAATGGTATTTAAAGCTCCCAAACTCTCTTCAAATGCTGAGAGGGTTTCCCAAGGCATAAATCCTGGATCTCAACCTGGACACAAGAAGCATTCAACTTCTTCAAAACAACCCTATGTGTCCAGCAAAGAGGCAACAAAAAGTGGGTCATCCACAATACCCACTGGCTCCAAAACTGGTCATTTAAAAAGAAAGAAAGATTCTAGCTCGACCATGGAATCCAACCTAAGCCAGACTTCAGCTTCCACACCTATGGTTACTGAAATGCATAAAGAGGACCAGCAGGCAACTGGTGGCCCAAAGTCTTTAGGGGTCACCAGTGAAGAAAAAGCAGACCCTCAGCTCAGTAGTGATCAAACCCAATTTGTTAGTGAAGGGTTGGAAACTGTCCTCACTCAACCTATAACAGGAAAATGGGCCAGCTCCATTGCTAGACAAGTTGAGGGAGAAGAAGCCTCCAGAATAATCAAGTTGGAAGATCTAGCAAAGCTGGTGTCACATGTTCAACCAAGCTTCAAAGACCTAAACTCACCTGAAGATGATCCTATCATTGTAGTTGATGATAGTGATGAAGATGAGGAGGCAGACAAAGATGAAGTTCATACTACTACAAATGCTGAAACTGAAGACGCTTCAGTTCCTAAATCTTCATCTCCCAGGTCTTCTCAAATTCAAGAGCTTACCAACTAGGTCCTCATTCTTCAATCTCAAAAGCACATACAGGAAATTGAGAAGAACAAAGCTGAAGCTGAAGTTGCTCTCCTTAGAGCTCAACCCTACTTTCCCAACATGGGACAGCTCAATAAGCTTTTGGTAAAGTCTTTACAAACTGAATTCTCAAAGATTTTATCTGCTCATGACTTTAGCAGCTCACTACCAACTAAGCTGAAGGAACTCCCCTCCAAGTTTAACGAACGAACTAAAGAAGTAAAAGGTCTAAAGAAACAAGTTCATGAATTGGAAATTGAGCTGTCAGGAGATTTGAAAGAAATTCCCTCCAAGCTGGAAGACTTTACTAAGACTGTCACAAGTCTTACATCCTAAGTTGCTGAACTGAAGACACTTCAGTGGGAACTCCTAGCAGAATTTCTTTCTCTGTCAATACAAGTTGAAAAGGTTCAGACTAGACTCAAGACCTTGGATGCTCTCTAAATCTACTCAACAAAGTCACTAATGCCTTGAATCAGTTTGCTCAGGCAATTGCATCACAGAAAACTAAAGATGGAAGTATTCCTTCAGCAGGTCAAGCTGGCACTCAACCTGCTAAGGGGGAGAAGAACACAAATCAAGCCACTATCTCTCAGTTATTTCAAAGAAAAGCTACAAAGAATGCAAACCTGACCAAACAACAATCAAAACCAACACCACCACCTACAACACCAATCATTCCTCCAGTCATCACAACCATAAAAACTCAAATGCAATCTCTTATTCTCCAAAGTCCACCAAAAAGCTCCTCTCAACCTGAGGGGGAGCATATCAAGAAAGACAAGGGCAAAAAGGCCATATCTTCAGAAGAGGCTGAGAAAGAGAGTACTAACAATGATTATGATGATGATGAAACTCACATTATTGGTTCTATGGTTGAGTCCTTTAGAATAAAAAAAGTAAAGAAGTTCGATTTTGTCACTGAAGAGGGAAAGCATATCCATCTAACTGAAGAACAAATCAATCAACAAAAGAAGATAGAGGAAGAGGCTAAAGCTGAAGCAGCTAAACGTGAAAGTGAGGTAAGGAAAGAAGAACTGGTTGATCTTCTTGGTCCAAAGGTGGTGAACAAGTACTACAATGACAAGTTACAGTATGACAGATGCTGTGACAAAATGCTGAATAGAAGAGCAGATCAAGAATCACCAATATGATGTCTTGACTAAAAAGGGTCCAATTACACTTAAAGTGTATAGAGAGGATGGTATACGTAAAGTTATTCCCAACTTCAATGGCAGTGATTCGCACCTTGGTGAAAGGAGAGAAGTCATGAATGCATGTCCAAACAGAACAAGAAAAGGATGGAAAATCATCTATGGGAAGATATAGAAAAAGATGGACTACATTCATGAAACTGAAGCAGAACTGGGCATTAACTTGGACATTCCTCTAAGTGAACAGGATCCTCTCAACAAACTGAATGATCTTGCAAATAAGAAAAGAAAGCATGCTGATGACATCCATGACTACTTCAAAGCAAACAAAAGGCTCAAGTCATCAATTCAGTATGAAGATCATCCAGCTGGCACTGTATTAAATGAACATGTCCTTGGTATGATCTTGTTCAACTCCTACCATAGATAGGATTTTGTTACCATTGAAGATCTAAAAGACTTCTTGAATACCATGCTATACACCGTACAAAAAATCTTCTTCAAATGTCATCAAGGTCCTGGGCTTGATGATCATGCCAGAACCTTCAGCTCCCTTTTGCTTGCTGAAATTGATAAGAGAAACCTAAATCCACTCAAGCAGATAAGGACCATTGAGCAACTAAGGCAGTAGAATGTAAACCGTTTGTAATAACTTTATATTTTGTAAATGTAATATAATGAAAGTTAGAATGAATGGTTATCAGTTTATGTTGTTCAATTTTTTATCATTTTGTAAGAAGAAGTTGTTTTGCTCACTTACTACTGATTTTGACTTAGGCTATTTTTATATTCAAATAGGGGAAGATTGTTGGGTTCAGTTCCTGAGCCCTTAAGTATCTCAGTAGATTTAAACATAAAATCCCCTAAGTTTTACTCAAGCTGAAGTCTTTCAGTTTGAGAAGCTGTCTTCAGCTTCAGCTCTTCAGGCACTTAGAAGATTGGGAAGTATCTTCACTTCAGTTTATGCAGCGGATCAAAATCTGAAGAAGGCCTATGTAAAGAGCTTCAGTTCAGCTTGGTTGACAATTCCAAGCTGAACATTGTCTATCTCCTTAACAGAAGTATGAAATGTTGTGTTTCACTTTTAGAAGGTTTACAAGGCGGGAAAAAGATTGCTTTATGTCAAAAGTAATAAAGCAATCTCCTTGGGAGTGACTAATTCTAAAGTTGGTATAGAAGTACAACAACTTTTCCTTAAAGGACTGTACCTGGTACTTTTGAGCACGTCTGCATTAAATGGTATCTCAACCACCTATTAAGTGCATGACATACGTACTAGGTTAACTTGTAAACCCTAATCCCTTTGCCTATAAAAGGAAAGTGATTCCCAGAGTAAATGTTATCTCTTCTAATTAATATGATGCACATTGAAGAGTTCATTTATCTCTCAAACAAACTGAACTGTACTATTGAAAGCTGAAGCTTCAGTTTAGGCATAAGTAGTTTGTTTTCTTACTCTCTTAACTTTGGTTAGAGTTTAAGTTCGAAGAAGATAACACCGCAATTGTCATTCAATCACCTTGCTATTCTGCAAGCAAGGTGTGTCATAGATTCTTTATTTGATTCTAATAAAAACCTATACATTGAAAAGTCACTTCTGTGTGTTGAACAGAATGCAAGCTGCTCGTGATCGCCAAAAGAGTTACGCCGATGTGAAGCATAAACCTCTAGAATTTCAAGTTGGAGATCAGGTTATGTTGAAGGTCTCACCTTGGAAAGGTGTGATACGTTTTAGAAAACGGGAAAAGTTAAACCCGAGATACATTGGACCTTTCAAGGTTTTAGCAAAAGTTGGACCCATAGCCTACCAAATTGAACTCCCATAACAACTAATCAAGGTTCACAACACATTTCACGTGTCAAATCTGAAGAAGTGTTTGTCTGATGAATCACTTGTCATTCCGTTGGAAGAGATCCAAATCGCCGACAAACTTTATTTCATTGAGGAGCCTGTAGAGATTATGGACCGAGAGGTAAAACGATTAAAGAAAAGCCGCATCTCGATCCTCAAAGTACGATGGAATTCCAGGAGAGGTCCTGAATTCACCTAGGAGCGTGAAGATCAGTTTGGAAAGAAATATCCTTACCTATTTCCCGACACCTCACCACCGGATACCACAAATTGAGTTTTGAGACGAAACTCTTTTAACGGGGAAAGATTATGACAACCGGCATTTTTCAAGTTAATATTTTAACTAATAACTTGCATTATTTTCACTATGAGCATTTGTGTACTCAATTTAACCTAAAACCGGGAGGTTATCCCGCGTATTATGAAAAACGCCTTTATACGCGTACCGACCTTAGACTATGATAGTCAACTCATAATGAGCATATTATACTCGCCGCGTGAATACTTTATAAGTCGCGTGTACTTATTTTACAAGTTTACGTAAAATCACTTAAGTTGCATTTGCATGCACGCATACACGCATTAAACACCACATTTGTACATTTTACATACATAGATATTTACAAGTTTTAAAAAATATCAAAAACCATCCCCCCTCCCCCTCTTTTGGTTCGCCCGCCCCCATACCTAACACCACCACATGGTGTTTTGTTTTCTTGTGTAACCACTTAGACAAGCTTCCTAAACTTGGGGAACACCCTTACCTATTTTTGTTTTATACATAACATTCTTATCTTCATTTCTCACACACAACATAAAGTTTTCATCTCTCTTTCTCTCTTCTCTTGTTTACGTCACACACACACTTGAGGTTTTTGAAAATTTTATACAAAGATTTCACAAGGAAGAAAGGTGTAAAGGGTGCTTGGATAAACAGTTTTTGGGTCATTTTAAAGTTTTGCAAGAGATTTTGGGTACTTTTGGTGTGTAAATCTTCACTCGTCATCATCATCTCCTTTTTGTAAGTATCTTTTTTATCTCATCACATTCATTTTATTTCTTACATCTTCTTTTCATATTTTTCTCATCACCATATCGTGTTTTTGTGAAAATATATTTTATAAAACAAAGTACAAAGATTTAGTATGCTTTTGATCTTGTGATATTTTTGTTCTTGTTTGTTAATATTGATTTGATGGTAAAAACTTGTTATACTTTATTTGATGTTCTTGAAAGGTTTAGGGCTAGAAATGTGTTGGTGGATTTTTGTTGGTAAAAAAAGGTGGAAAACTAGGAATAAGTAGATTGGAGACGGGTTGTTCTTTAAGATGGATTCGGATAGCGAGAAGTCAGTTTTTGCAACAATGGTTATGTGTCATAGATAACAGACATTATAATGTTTCCGTTGCCGCTTGAATCACTAAAAACGGACTTAAAACGAAGAAGTTATGACCTTTTGAAAATTAGAAAAAAATAAGTGTTTTCTGAAAAACGGTTGTGTTTAGTTGTAGAAAATTTTTCTTAATTTTCATTCTCTAGTTTCCTTGAGAATAGAGTAACTCTTCTTTCTCTAGAGAATCTTTAGAAAATTGGAGAACTCTAAATTCAAGTTCTCTAAATCATAGTTATAATAGGAGAAAACAGGTTTTCTGTTTTCAGTAAAGAAATTTGAGAAAATACTCATTTTGAACATGTTTTCTGATTTCTTTGTGTTTCTTAAAAAACTTTTCTGGAAAACCTAGCAACTAAACATAGTACATTTTCTATTGTCAAAAAAGTGGTCTAATGTAGTAACTTTGAGCCTATTTTTGAACTGTTTAGAGTCTGAACCACAAAAATTGTCACAAAAAGCTTTTTGTAGTCCTCACTGTCTAGTTTTCAGAAAGTACAAGATCGAGTCCTGAGGTTATGTAACGAATGAGTTACGGCCTCGCAAAGTTAAGTAAAATTAGATTTTCACAAATGTTTAACATGTTTTTCTTTGTAAATGAGGCTGACCTAGTCACTTTGAGGTAGTTTTTGAGTGTTTTAGAGTTTGAATGAGATATAAGGTCAATAGAGTAATGTTTTAGTACTCTTTAAATACTTTTATACGAGTCGGGTTTAGGAGAAATGTTAAGAAACAAATGAGATACGGGTTTCTGAAGTTGCGCAAATGGTCATTTTTGTAAAGTGTCAAAACTTAAAAATAATTATTGAACTTCGACGTAAACCGCGTTTTGACTTATAAAACTTAAACGCAAACATGTACGGGTGATATAAAGTTTATAAAACTCATATGCAACATTTCAAATCATTTGCATAAGTCTAAAGCATACCATTATTAATTAGGTCGCATTTTAGAACCATTGCTTATTTAGACTTGTTGACTATTTCTCGAATCATCACATTGCCAAAGGTGAATTTCATAGCCCCAACTTTTATCTCGTTTTTACGAATTCTTTGTAAACTTTTGGGGTGAGATACATGCTTGCTTTTACAATGGACCCAAGTAGCTTTTATATTTGTTACAACTTTAGCCTAAGTACCACATTCCTACTTTTAGTGCCTCATAATCATGAACTATTAGTTACTGTGTGTAAGCAAGAATGCTATGAATAGACATATTGGGGTTGACATCCCCGTTCCGGTGTTGGTGGCTCTTACCGGATGAACGCTTATACATTTGAGGAACATTAGGTATTTTGGGAAGAATACCTACATGGGGCCCACTAGTTGCATTTATTTGTAAGAAATTGTTGTTAAGGCTTCGGTTGCATGAGCTTAGAGCTAAGTAAACGTAACTCATTTTTTTATATGGCGTTGTATGTGTTACAAGTCATACACTTTAAATCTTGTGGTTCGCATTACCGTTTAATTTAAACCTATGAACTCACTAACGTATGTTGACGTTTTAAGCATGTTTATATCAGGTCCTTAATTGCATGGTAAGCGGGTAGCTTACGGAGTCCATGATCATACCATCTGCTGAGAGTCACATTTCATGGATTTTTTACTATCTAAATACTCGTTGATGTAATGAACATATCTTTTGCTTCCGCTATGCTATGACACTGAATATTTTACTTATGTAAGACTTAATTTTAAAATTAATTCAAGATGTAATTTTCTAAAAAGTCCATATAGTGGTCGTTCATATGTATCTTCTGCTTCTCATATTATGAATTAACGCCCCTGGTTACCTTTTCGCTGCATGATTTTGAGGGTGTTACAACATGCAAATATGTTGATAAAATCAAAGAATGTGAACATCTTGAGTTTGAGCTTTCCAAGCAAAAAGAATTTCTCAAAAACAATCCCAATAATCTTTCAAAACCATCGTTAGAGTCAGAATACACTTATCTCAAAAAGACCGTTGCCCAATTTCAAAAGGATTTTTCAAAAATGGAAGCACATTGTGTTGCTCTTGAAATTAATTACCAAAATCAAGCTTTAAAATCGGGTCAACATGGTCGTGATTTGAAAGATATTTATAACAACCCACAATTTTCCTCTATGTAATTATCCATCTATTAAATTAGATTTAATTTCCATCAATGTAATTTCCACTATTTTCACGGGAATTTTTTTGCTTTATTTCATGTCAACTATGTAACGTAACTTACATAGTAAAGTAAACGAGCTCACGCAACAACCAATGCCAACTATATCTACGTTTATATCAAGTAAACGTCCTAATATGTCAAGTCTATGTTCTAATATCATTTTTTTACCAAATACGTTATCCATTTAACGTACCATTTACAACGTTATTTCAAAACAAGCATTATACGTTAACGTTTATTCCAAAAACCCTAATTTCATGTCAAAACAAGTGTACAAATGTTCAAGGCATGTGTACAAGTATCATAGCACAACATTTGAATATCTTTTCCCTCCAAAACCCTAGTACAACCTTCTAAAGCCCAATGTACAAGCCAACCATGCATGATATTCAAAATAAGCTCATTTCCCTCCTAAATCATTTTAGTTTCTTACCACCACTTTAGCACAAGGTACAACACTCAATGCACAACATCTAAACCCTAAACCTAAACTCTAATTCGTCCTAAAACCCTAAACCTAAACGAAAACCCTAAACCTAAAACTAACCCTAATTCGAAAATTCCTAAAACTAAAACCTAAAACTAACCTAACTAGCATCTCAAGCACCTCAAGAACCATGACGTCACCACCACCTTCACCACCACGTCACCTAGCAGCCACCCAAGCACCTCTATAACCTCCTTACACCCCCTTAACCTAAGAATCCTCTTGTCCTAGCACCTATGATAACCGAACCCCTCACACACCCTCTAATACCTTTCAAAGCTATCCTTAGCTCACCTTAGTCATCCTATGCTACACCTTGGTCACTACTCTAAGTTTTCTTGGCCACCACTTTTCAAACTTGGCCACTACTCCTCCTTGGACCCTATATATACACGCATACATACACATTTCTTTAATTCACCATTTAAACTTTATACCACCTTAAAATCATGTTCTAGCCATGCCATAGAAGACAAGGAAGAGAGGTTAAGCCATTCTAGAAGCCAAAGTTAAGAAAAAAAGCTCTTGATCCATCTCTAAAGTTTTTGAGTTGTTTTTACTCATTTCGATCCATTTTAAGCTCTAGTAAGTCTACACCTTGTTCCATAATCTCTTGTATCATTATAGATCATGTATAAGCTATATATAAGTCACTTGTATAAGCCTTGAATCATAAAACCATTTGTTTGGTTTTCCTAAACCAAACAAAACCCTAATTCGCACCCTAAAACCCTAATAAGCCATTTTCGTGTATCTAATAAGCTAAAAGCCATAAGCTGGTCTTATAAGCTATTTCAATAAGCTCATTTGTCATTTCCATAAACTTAAAAACTAATCTTAAAACCTTAAACACATCAGGTTAATCTTTGTGGAAAACTAGAAGGGGGGGTAAAAAGTTTATTATTAGCCCCCTCTTTTTAATTAAAGGTATTTAAATTATGTTTGTAAAATTTTGATATCGACTTTTTATAGAATTTCAAACACTTGCAACAAAATGAGTCAATATACTTATCTAAAACGAAACAATAAAAATATATGAGAAAGTAATGTAAGACAAGATATAAGAGTAAGAACAACAAGAGAGCGCACAAGCAGAGGGAGAATATAGGTGTGGTGTGTGCGGGGGGGGGGGTGGTGTAAGGAGCATGAGTTCTAGCGATACCCTTTTTGGTAGGTGGAAGGTCTTGATCTGGTCTTTTCGATCTATCCTATACTCGATAGGTTAGGCGAGGCCTCCGCACAATGGCCAAGCTCATTGTAACTGACTCATCTGATTATAGGTGTTGATAAAACAACAACTCTCGAGTTATAAATGTAAATGCATCAACTCCCTTATGGCGGAGAAAACCGTACACAACGTTGCTTACACCGATTTACGACACAAAGCTAAATGTCGAGTTCTAATCTTAGCTAGAACCAATCTATCACAACACAACTTCATGACTTGTTCACAACTTCACAACTTCACGACTTCTTCACAACTTCACGACTTCTTCACAACTTAACTTCACCACTCTACTTATATCACAACTATCTAACCCTACTTGGTAAGATCACCACTAATTAACTATACGATACAAGATCCCTAAGATCTAGCTACTACACACAAATATCAAATATACAATTGATTTACAAATATGTGATATGGTTGCAACAAGATTGCAATACACACTTGAGGTGTAATACTTCTTCACTTGATGATGAAAGTATTCTTCTCTTGCACTTGAGGAATTAAGCTTGGATCACTTAGAAACAAAGCTTTATGATTAAATGATCAAAGGATTTTAGAGAGGATATGTGGGCTGTTTTGAGCAGAAAGAATGAGTGCAAAAGGTGAGAAAATTATGGGGAAAAGTCTAGTATTTATAGGACAAACTGGGGGAGCGTCTACCTAGGGGCGGTCCCCTTAAATAGGTGGGCGGTCCCCTTAATTTTAAGGGGGTCGGCCGTGTATTTAAGGGGCCGCCCAAGACTAGGGCTTCCCCAATTTGTCTTTTGTGTAGGGGGAATTTTCTGGAACTTTTCTTGTCGTCTTAGGTCTGAAAATTTGAATTTCAAAATGTTTATTTTGAATAAAACATTTCTTTTAATTGTAAAAAATGTTTTGTAATGTTTTAAAAATGTTTACAACATTTTATAAAAGTGTGAGGTTGAATAAAAATTTCCTTTGATCATAAAATGCATTAAGCATTTATTTATTCATACCTTTAAGTGATATATTTGTTGAAATGCGAATTTACTACTAATTACTTGTTTGCGTTTAATTTTACGTTGAACGTTTTTATATTTTGTGATTATCAAAACGTAAAGATGTGAAAAAATATTAGTAATGTTTTTAGGCATTATATTTTATCAACAATCTCCCCCTTTTTGATGATTACAAAATTTAAACTCATTAAATGCAAAATTATTTTTAAACAAGTATTTAGTGAGTTTCATGTCATTTCTCCCCCTTTTTGTAGAATCAAAAAAAGACATCGTCGAGAATTGCTAGTTAAATCGACGGAATAAATGCTCCCCCTTGATGTGTGCTCCCCCTCGTTCGAGGGCACCAAGGAATCGACTCAATGGTTTCTTGGCTACAAAAACGATTAGAACAATACAAAATTTCCTAACATGGTAAGCACGAATGGGAAAAAATGCATACTAGTAATGCAACCAACAATACATCATCCATTGAAGAAAAATAGTGGGTGTGAACCAACACTCAAGCATACATAAGGAAAATAACATGCTAACATTCATGGAATTTTTTAACTACAAAGAGTCCTATAACTAGTAAAGCTCCGTAGGACTTGCTTGCAAAATGGTGGATGGACAATTATTTTGAGAAACTTAACATAAAGTATGTTTAGTTTGATGAAGATGGTGGAGGTGGTGAGATAATGGTTGTTGGTGGTAGTGAGAGCATATGTTCAATATATGAAAACATATATTGGAGTTTATCTCTTAACCCAAATATGAGAGTACGATTATGAATGCAACATAAGCATGAATCTCCATATGCCTCAAGAAGGTTCCAAGGAATGGGATGACTAAAGATAGGTGGTAAAGGTGATGGAGTATCCAAATTGGGACATCAGTGGGGTGATTGGTGAAAGGTTGAGAGTGATTCTATTGAGGCTTTTTCTATGAGTTGGGAGGTGGTAAGAAACTCTTGGAGGAGGAGATGGTTTGTGTGAGTTCAAGTACCATTGGGTGAAAGTGATGTTAATAAGGTTGGTGATTTGTGGGTATGTAAGTCAATTGAAGATAAGGAAGTTCTTTGGTTGATGGTTGGTTTTAAGGGTACAATAAGATCACTAGGTGATGAAAGTTTAAAGTGTGTGTGGATGTGAGTTTTTGTATACAATCATGGGTTAAATCCACAAACAATTGTTTTGGTGGAATGATGTTGATTTATTGTGTTTCTTGGGAGGCTTAGGAATGGAGGGCTCTAAGTGGATCCATGGAAATTTGATAATGGTTGATGAATGATGAAGAAGATGGTGTGTTGGAGATGATCATTTGACGGGAATTTATGGGAAGGAAATGGTTTGAAAATGGAATGAGTTTGAACTAGTTTAAATTATTCCAAATTGTGTTCGAGCATTCTGGGCAAAGATAGCTGAGACTAGGTAAAAGAGGGTCAAAAAGCAGAAAAAATATTGTTTTACCCATGAAATACTAGGGCGGTCCCCTTAAATAGGGGGCGGTCCCCTTAAAATTAAGGGGGCCGCCCTCTGTTGGTTCCATTTTTCACAGAAAAATGATTTTTCTTAGATTTTTGTGAGAGTATTTCTGTTTTGGTGGTTTATTTGCAGCAAGCCCTATTGAGTTTTATGAGCATATTTAATCATATAACATGTAATAAACACATTAAATTATGAAACCAAAGTGGCACAACTAGTTGATTTAATAAAACAACCAAATGTTTAAGTCATCATAGCAAACAAGTACCTAAAAATAACCAACATATAAGTCTTTCCGAATACATCGGATGATCACCACACAAGTTGTTAATAACATACACATAATGAAGTTAAAAATTATCTTAAACTACACTTAGCCATCTAGCTCACTTCAATCCTATGTCTTCATTTCTTCTTCTTGCTAAACACTCCTTTTAGTGCCTTTCCAAATGATTTGAAACCTCCGCGCATCTCCTTATGCATTTGTTGCGTTTGGTTGAGCAAGACGGTTTGTCATTCAAAGAGAGTTTCATCGGTTTGTTCGGAAGCGGAAGGCATTTGGTAGTTTTGGTAGTTGAGAGGATCAAGAGAGTTAAGGTAGGTGGTAGGAGATGGAGTACTTGCATGAGAAGTTTGGACATTATCATCATCATCATCATCGTGTTGATGAGATGACGTGCCTTGATGATGAGAAGATGAAGAAGATACGGAATGACGTGCCTTGCCACGATCACTTCAAGGTTGTCGAGTTTGTTTTAGGGAAAGAGGACACATGACTCGATCAACAATGTCATAAATGCCATTGTCAAGATAAGGATATGTTTCCATGACGTGTCAATAAAGACGAGTAAGAAAATATGCCCCTACGGAAGATTAGCTGTAGAGTATATCCTAGGCACATGGATTCTTTTTAGGATGAAAATTAACAGATTGTATTGTTTCTTCGGCAACAAACAATACACATGTGAGCAGAGACAAGCGGGAAGATGATCCCGAAGTCCCTCCTATGACGAACACATTTTCTCTAATGATCTCTACCCATTGCTTCATGTCGGCCTTAATTCTTTGGTGAAATTGCTCTGGAATGAGAGAGACCGTTTGGTCTCTTTTTAAATGGGTAACGAGTCTATCCATGACACGTTCCAATTTAAGAAGTCGACGAAATGTCGTCGGAGTCAGAAGATCCATGCAATATTGGTCCCCTTGGTTTTTCGAGAATACTTCAAGAGATGCAATAACCTCAATCGTTTGTAAAAACGGCTTGACCATTGTATGGAATTTTAAGAATTTGACCGAATTGAGCGAGAGTAAGAGTTATGAATTCGTGTTGAATCATAAAGGAGATAACAAGGTAACCATATTCATCGGTTTGTACCGTGACTTGGCTATAGAAGTCTAGAATAAATCTTGGAATAATCGGTTTGTTGATTTGAAAAAGATAATTGAAACGAATGTTAGTAAAGAGACGCTCGATGTTGTTGGATTTGTAGTAAGATTGATCAACAACACGACCTTCGTGAATGTTGCGGTTTTCAATAGGTTTGTAGAATTGGGCAATGGTAGGTGAGATGCCGGGAATTTTGGATACTTTTGGTATGTAGGATTTAGTGAGGGATATATCGGTTGTAGTAGCTTTCGGCATTTTGTCACCTAAACAAGTAATCAACAACATAAAATGTTACAAAAAATAAAGTTTTGAAAAGTGACAAATGTGGGACAAGGATTACTGCGACTTTAAAAGTAAAAACCTAAGAAGTGATCCATATGTTCCTTAATTTATTTTTGACTTAATCTAGGATGTCGAAGAATATATATTAGTTATATATTTCAACATCAAGACAATAACCCAAACACTCCCTTATCAATATAAAATTTGTCTAAGCATGTCGAAAATTATGTATTAAGTGTATATTTTGTTTGACACGTATAAGTTTGTTATTCATGATTTAAAGCATTAAACCAAACGCCCCTTTATTTTATGCCATTTATAAGATATATCAAGATATATATGAATTATATATCTTGATGACTTATACAAGTTTGTTAAGTGTTTATACACGTGACAAAACTATAGTGATGGTCATTTTGACTCTAACAATTGTTCCTAAGAAACGAACCAAACACTCCTTTATTTTTGTAACATATTATCCATTGATTCCAGAAAAAGTAATATTTAGGAATGTGCGTTTTGATGGGCAATGTAGAATTGCTTTAACGTGTTTTTTGGCATGAATCAACAATGTATAAACTTTGTTTCAAGATTTTTTTAAAAAAATGAAAAATATGTATGTAAGTTTATAAAATTTTTGAACAAAAAAAAATTTGTGACTCAATTCTAATGAAAGTATTGAATTCTTATGACTACGGGAATCATTGTAGTTATAGAGTTCCTAGTTCTAATCTAAAAAGTATGAAAATAATAAAGAACACCCAATTTTGATTAGGAGCAAAATTAGATGAAATCAAATGAAAAGAATGATGGAAGCTTTATGAACAATAGTATGTGTTGATTGTTTTGATTAGCGAAAGCCCCCTTGCAAAATTTTGGTTAATTAGGCGATTTAAAGATTGTGTTGAAGGTTTTTTGGCTATGGTTTCGGTTCACAATGGGTATGTAAGAAAAGAGAAAAAAAAATGAAGTTTGGGTATATAATTTCGACAGAAAGGGGGTGTTTGTTTTTCCAGATAGGCGGTCCCCTTAATTAATTAAGGGGGCCGCCCATTTTATACGGCCGGTCCCCTTAATTTTAAGGGGGCCGCCCTCTGAGAAAAAAAAATTCTTTGATTTTTGGCCAGTTTTTGTGAGAATGATTATTGACAATTAAGTAATTAAACCCTTTTGTTTAAGAAAAAAAAAAAAATAAAAAGTTTCTTTGACTATTTCGGACGAGATAATCAAGACGTCAATTCGAGAGGTGATTTAGAGATGAAATTTCTTGCAAGAAGGAGGGATTAATTTCTTCAAAAAGACAATTAGTATATTCGATTTGAGATGAGACAAGAATGGATAGCGAAGATAATGAAATAATAAGACGTAGTTGAAAATTTCAACAAGTTGATTCTAATAGACGTAGATGATGGTTGACACGGATCCGAGGCGATCGTCGAGGTCGAAGGGAGTTTGTTTCATCCATAGTGTGTCTATGATCTTCATGCGACTAATCCTACTTCTATGTTAATTGTTAACCATTAGCTTGCTCTTCTTCGTCTACGTGAGTTTGCTATGTGGTCATAGAAGATTTTCATTTTGTAGACGTATAACAATAATCTACATGAAAGAATAGTTCATAGTGAACTAATCTCTTTAAAGCTAGAAAACCAACAAATGGTATTTCTAGAGACTACATTATTTTCTAAGAACTAATTACACTACAACATCATAGTCACATAGACATTTACTTATAATCTATATTCTACGAATATGAAAAGTGAGACGTACCTTAGTCTTTAGCAATTATCATCATAAATGTCATCATGATGTAAATGCATAAGGGTTCATGGAACCATTCATGAATTTCCTAAATCTGGAGACAAAGAATATTTGTAGAGAGCACACAACTTCAAGGTTTGTGATGCTTAGCCATTGGACCCAACGGTTTCATGTATCCGAAGTTATTGTTTCCGCATATGTTTTGCATTTGATTCGAACACATGCACGGTGAGCATCTTTCATATTGAGTAAAGCTTGGTTGATGTAGATGATTCCACATTGTGTGATTAATGTTAGAGTAATTTGGTCTACCTTGGTCTCTCCTAGGTTGAGGTGTTTTGGAACGAGGATGAGAGTTTTCATTTCTTCTCGGATGAGGTGTTTTAGACCTCATTGTGGGTTTAGTAAATCTGACTCTGGGTTTTAAGGAGGGTTTGTAAAAACGTTTTACCACATCATCACTTGCAATAGGAATTTTAGTATTATTTATAAGTATAAATTTTGGGTTTGATTCTATCAATTTTTCTTTCGACTCAACTTCTTGGGCTTTTACAAACTTTACTTGTTTGGTTTCGCTAGGTGATCTTTTGGTAAAATTAAAACCTAACCCAGATTTATCTCCGAAAGTTTTTTAAGAACTTATTATTTTTTTAAGTGAGTGACTACTATCATTAAATTGATTTAGCCTAGATATTTCCTTTCTAAGCTTCTCATTTTTAAGCTTGAGGTCTTGACATAATTTACATTCTTCAATTACTTCCTTACCCTTTTCTAACCTATATAATTTATCTCTTAATTCTAGTGCTTCATTTTTTAATTCTACTTTAGCTTGTTTTAAAGTTTTATTTGTAGCCATGACTTTTAGTCCTAATTTGCATAGTCTACTATATTCATTATCTAAGTCATTTTCGTCTAGTGATGATTGGTCCTCACTAAAATATTCGGTTTCGGAAAGTACCTCATTGGAAGCTTTAGCCATAAGACACTTTTTGTCATTTGTTTTTTCATCTTCATCTTCGTCGCTATCACTCCAAGATCCTCCAACAAACGCTTTTTAGTTTTGATATCTTGATAGTTTTGGACATTCTCCGACGAGATGATTTGGATCACCACACTTAAAGCAGTATTTCTTGCGCCTTGCCATTTTTGTCGTCTTTATTTCTTTGGAATGATTTTCTCTCCTTCTATGGTTTGTCTTACAATCGTCCTCGTCTTTTTTGAAGTAATTTATTGAAGTCTCATTTATGGCCATGGCTTATTCTACATCTCACTATCGGAGGTTAGCTATCGGTCATCACTAATTCCTTTCTAGCTTTCAAGATAATAGATCTACTTGTTCTCGTTTGCTTTTGACGTTTCGTAATCTTTCGTAATTATATTCTTCCATAAATCTTCAATTTCTAATAATTCGTCAAGTGATATATTGTTAGAATTCTTTGATTCTTCAATCGCCGTGACATTTTGCGCACCATCAGGATGCAATGCCCTAAAAATTTCCTAACACAATCCTGCATCGTTAAAAGCTTTATCAAGGCTTTTAGACTAGTAATAAGATGGTTAAATTTAGCAAAGGCATTATCTATTGGTTCCTCTTCCGAATCAATGAATTGTTCATATAGTTGAACAAGAAGGATCTATTAATGTAGCTTGACTTGATTATTACCTTTGATAGTGATTGTACAAAGTATCCTAAATTTTGATTTTTGCGGTTGACACAATAAAAATTTCTTTCATATTCTTTTCGTGGTAGAACATTATAAATTACCATTTTGGGCTTCATTATTTTTAGGCAACTTTCTTTTTAGATCATCGTTTGTTATATGAAAAGGTACAATTACCATCCTTTTTAGTTTCGGGATTATTTTTGGATAGGAGAAACAATCACATGGTAATAACATGCCAAATATCCTAGATCTTTTGACTTCACATAGGTTTCGAAACTATTTTTCCTAATAAATAAATCCATCACTTTCAAAATATGGTGTCTTTGCATATATTGCCCCATCATAAAAATTTTTCCGATTTCAAAGATCGATTCAAGTTTTAAATACAATTATTTTAAAATCTTGTTTACGTGGCTCTGATAACCATTGTGGAAACTTAGAAGGGTGGTTGATAGTTTATCGCGTTTTTAATTAAAGTTTTAATTTTTTTGTAAATTTTTGATTGCCGACTTTTATGTGAATATCAACACTTGCACAATATGAGCAATAATACTTACTAAACAGTCATAAAATGGAATGAGAAAGTAATGTAAGGACAGGGGGGGAGGTAAAAGTAAGAACAATCAAATCACAACGCAAGGATTTATAGTGGTTCGGTAACGAAGCACCTCTTTGCCCTACTCCACTCCCAGAGCACCAAACTCTAGAGTTTTATTCACTATGTCAACAAACTCCTTTATGGCGGAGAAAACCGTACACAACGTTGCTTACGCCGATTTACGACACAAAGCTCAATGTCGAGTTCTAATCTTAGCTAGAACCAATCTATCACAACACAACTTCACGACTTGTTCACAACTTCACAACCTCACGACTTCTTCATAACTTCATGACTTCCTTTTCACACTTAACGTTCAGCGCACTCTAACTATATATCATAACTATCTAACCCTACTTGGTAAGATCACCACTAATTAACTATAATTACAAAGATCCCCAAGATCTAGCTACTACACACAAATATCAAATATACAATTGATTTACAAATATGTGATATGGTTGCAACAAGATTGCAATACACACTTAAAGTGTAATACTTCTTCACTTGATGATAAAAGTTTTCTTCTCTTGCACTTGAGGAATTAAGCTTGGATCATTTGGAAATAAAGCTTTATGATTAAATGATCAAAGGATTTTAGAGAGGATATGTGGGCTGTTTTGAGCAGAAAGAATGAGTGCAAAATGTGAGAAAATTATAAGGAAAAACCTAGTATTTATAGGACAAAATGGGGGAGCGTCTACCTAGGGGCGGTCCCCTAAAATAGGTGGGCAGTCCCCTTAATTTTAAGGGGGTCGGCCGTGTATTTAAGGGGTCCGCCCAAGACTAGGGCTTCTCCAGTTTGTCTTTTGTGTAGGGGGGATTTTCTGGAACTTTTTTAGCCGTTTTAGGTTTGAAAATTTGAATTTCAAAATGTTTATTTTGAATAAAACATTTCTTTTAATTGTAGAAAATGTTTTGTAATGTTTTAAAAATCTTTACAACATTTTATAAAAGTGTGAGGGTGAATAAAAATTTCCTTTGATCATAAAATGCATTAAGCATTTATTTATTCATACCTTTAAGTGATGTATTTGTTGAAATGAGAATTTACTACAAATTACTTGTTTACGTTTAATTTCACGTTGAACATTTTTATATTTTGTGATTATCAAAACGTAAAGATGTGAAAAAATATTAGTAATGTTTTTTAGGCATTATATTTTATCAACAATCCTTTTAAACCAAACAAACCCGTTTTGGATTTTTAAGCTAATAAGCTCTTTTCATAAGCTTTAAGCTCGTAAAAGTTAGTTATTTTATATTATAGTAATAAGCTATAACCTGCAAATTTGATTTCAAGATCAAAAATACAAAAATTATGGAATTTGGACTAAAAACGCAAAACATTTTATGCAAAGGGGTATATATTGTAAATTATGAAACTTTATAACTTTTGGGCCAAAAATGTAATTATCCTAAAGTTAAACTTCAGGGGTTTGTTTTGGCATACTCTAAAGTTAAGGGTTTAAATGTTTAAAGATATAAAGTAAAAGGTTAAAATTATAAATTAATATATACCAAGGGTATATATTGTCATTTTCATATTCTTAAGGGTATAAAATGTAATATTTTTATATTAATTATAAAAATATATTAAAATATTATAAGACTCGATTTTATTAAAACCTGACATATTTGTCGTTATCATTCGTCGATCGAAACACTATAAAACAATTAAGTTATAAATATAACATAATTTATCATTCACTAGCTTTTGAAGTAAGATTAAAAATGAATAAACTCATATCATTAATCTATAACGAATTCCCACGTTACTAGGATTTCAAGTGAGTGGGAATTACATTTGGGTAGTCGTTTTGACGAGTTGCTGAATTTATGATTTAAAGTGTCCTAGCTCCTCAAACGTTTACTACATGACCTCTGGATTATGATAGCCCGAACAGTGATACAATATTTTTACAAGTTATCAAACCAAAAACCGTTAAACTTTATGAACTAAAGTTTGTAATATCATCAATCAAACTAAGACTTAACATATTACCCTAGGTTGCGTGACGAGGCCGTTTAATCCCATTTGAATTAAATTTCAAATCAATCAACTACCTTGATAAGGTGAGTTCATAGTCCCACCTTTACATGTTTTCTAAATCCTATGGGTAGATACATGCTATAAACCATGAATACAAGTGTTTTCCAACTGTATGCTATCCTGATATGTTATTGCCTAAGTTTGCCTTCACTGCCAATATTTCTTAATCATGAACCATTAGTCACTTACAAGTGAACGCGTATATTGTGAATAGATCTATTAGGGGTGACAACTCCTGTTGGTGTACCTGTACATGGGTTAACCAAACGCACTATATTTGAGAACAAAGGATAACTTTGGCAAGTTACCTTTCCTTAAGGGCAGTTGTTCCTTCAAGTCTTTAAATTGACTTCGGATGTTAATGTTTAGTTGCATGAGCTTATGGCAATAATACTTTTTTCCATGATAATTGTATTCGTTGCAATAGTACCAACACATGATGACATGTACAATGTTAAGGATGCTTTTTCCTCTACACACTCTTCTGACTATACTCCGGCTTCACCGGACTATTCCCTAGCCTCACCGGGAAACACTCCTTCTGACTCTTCAGATGATTTAACTAAGAATCTTTTGGCCTCGCTAGCCATCTCACCTTTCCACGATGATCCGTATATGAAGGTCATGCAAGCAGATAATACTAGTAATGAATCACCTATTCCACTACAATCTCCTATTGCTCCACCAACTGTTTTGCCTCCATCTCCAATGTTATCACTATCACAAATGTTTGATTCTCAAGATTTATTTCTTCCCGAGGAGATTTTGCCATTTAAGAAACGAGCTCGTTCCCGATCATCCTCCTCTACTTCTGCTCTACCTCAAGTATTTGAGATTGGAGAAAATTCTCATAAGACGAGTTTAGAACGTCATGAGGAACAAATCGAGACTATTTTGAATCACTTAGATGAGCTCCCTCTTGAGCGCATTGAGCACATAGAAGATATTATAAAAGGTCTTGGTAATGGTCGAGTAATCAAACAACGAGATTTTAACCAACTAGAAACCGAACTTCAAGAAGCCCGTACTCAGATTTCTGGATTTCAGAAAGAGCAAATAAGGCATGACGATGAGATTGTTCTTGCTCGCGTCAGGACTTCTACTCTGGAGATACTCATAGAGGATATCCAGGTTCGCCATCAATTAGATATGAAGAGTCTTCTGGACAAGATCCGTGAACTCAAGAACCACAAGGGAGGACCACTAGAATACTAGACTAGATCCTTATCATTTACAGCTTTTGTTAGAATCCAACCACTGGATGTGTGGCATAAATAATGATAGTTGTCAAATTTTGACTATATGTAGACAAGTTGTTTATGACTTAATACAGTGGTGATTCCATTATACCTCGTTGTTTTATGATACCAATTTATGTATGTCGTGGTTGTCTATCCTATATTCTGTAGTGTGATGACTCATATCTTTATCCGGAATTACTATGGTTCTCTTACCATCCGGTTTTCTCAAACCTTTGTACCCAGATATCATGGATACGATCAATAATCAAGACATTGAGCATAAAATTTTTGGAATCTAAGACTTCCAGATAAGTTATCTAAGTGGTCGCGGTATGAAACCACTGAGAAGTGAACCAGTCCCCGAGAAACCTAATGAGTTAAATGCTTGTTAGTGTGTCGATTCCAAAATCTTCCGTTATAACCTACAATGTAATATCAAAGGATGTGTATTTCTTTGTTAGAACTTGCATCAAAATGAGAATCCATACAATGATATGTCAAATAAATTCAATATCACTAAGTATGAAATTTTTGATTTTTATACGATGACTTGTGATATGACTATCATTATATGAATTCTTATTCAGTGTTGTTTTGTAAATGTTGATAGAATGGCTCCCAAGAGAACATCAACATCTGCAGCACCAGCCATGACTCAGGCCGCCATCAGGAAACTAGTTGCTGATAGTGTTGCCGCAGCTCTGGAAGCACAAGCTGCTACCATGGCAAATGCTGACAATACCAATAGGTACACCGGACTAAGAGAAACCCACGTAGCAAAAAATGTAGCTACAAAGAGTTTATGAGCTGCTAACCTTTCAATTTCCAAGGTACGGAAGGGGCTGTTGGTCTCATCCGCTGGTTTGAACGAACTGAATCAGTATTTTCTCGTAGTAATTATACCGAGGACTGCAAAGTAAAATTTGCTACTGGTACTCTAACAGAAGAAGCTTTGTCCTGGTGGAATTCATTTGTCCAGCCTATTAGAATAGAGGAAGCCTTGGTCCGAATTTAAAAAGCTCTTAGTAAATATTGTCCCCGAACTGAGGTCAAGAGAATGGAAGATGAATTTTACAATTTGACTGTAAAAGGAAATGATCTCAAGACTTACGTTAGAAGATTCCAGGAATTGGCAGTTTTATGCCCAACTATGGTGCCAAATTCTGAGAAACTTATAGAAGTCTTCATCGGGGGATTACCCAGAAGTGTTGAAGGAAATGTTACCGCTTCAAAGCCTCAAACTTTAGAGGAAGCTATTACCATAACCCAGAGGTTAATGGATCAAGTAACAAAGCACAATTCTGTGCAAGTAACCAATGATCACAAACAAAAGTTTGATGATAGAAAAACCTTCACCAACAACAACTACCAAAACAACCGTAACAACAACAATAACAACCGCAACAATGATAACCAACAACAACAGAATAGAAGGTAAGACACTATCAAGGCTTATGTTGTCGCCCCGACTAAAAATAGTAGGTATACTAGAAGCCTTTCCCTGTGTAAGAAATGCACCTTGCATCATGCAGGACCTTGCACTGTCAAGTGTTGAACTTGCAACAAGGTGGGTCATCTAACCAGGAACTGCAGAAACAAAGGGCCAGCCACTGGAAGCAACCCGCAGCCAAACTTGTCATGCCTGTGGAGAGAAAGGACATTACAACGATCAGTTCCTAAAGGCAAACAACAATGCCCATGGAAGAGCATACTTGCTGAGGGACAAGAATGCTCACCAAGACCCGAACGTAGTCACGGGTACGTTCCTTCTAAAGCAACATCTAGCTAGAGTATTATTTGATTTAGGAGCCGATAAAAGTTTTGTATCCATATCTCTTGCTTCTATGCTTAATATCCCATTAGTTACACTAGATACTACCTACGACATTGAAATGGCCGATGGAAACCTAGTATGCACTAATACCATTATCCAGGGTTGCACCCTAATTTTATTAAACCAACCTTTCGAAATTGATCTCATGCCGATTAAGCTCGGTAGTTTCGATATCGTCTTTGGTATGGATTAGCTATCCAAGTAACATGCTAGAATTATCCGTGACGAGAAAGTCGTCCACATCCCCATCGACGGTGAAACTTTAATCATTTGAGTTAATCAAAGTAAAACCCGACTAAGCCTCATATCCTGTATTAAAACCGAAAGGTATATATCCAGAGGATGTCAAGTTTTCATAGCCCAAGTAATGGAGAAGAAGTCAGACAAAAAATGACTAAAAGACATACCAGTGGTCAGAGAATTTCTGGAAGTTTTCCCTGAAGATCTACCTGGCCTTCCTCTGGTTCACCAAGTAGAATTCCAAATTTCTTTAATTCCAGGAGCAGCACCACTAGCCCGAGCACCCTACAGACTAGCTCCTTTAGAAATGCAGGAACTATCTGACCAACTACAAGAGTTAGCAGACCAAGGTTTTATCTGACCGAGTACTTCACCTTGGGGAGCTCCTGTCTTATTTGTTAAAAAGAAAGACGGATCTTTCAGAATGTGTATCGATTATCGGGAGCTGAATAAACTCACTATTAAGAATTGTTACCGATTACCCAGGATAGATGATTTATTCGACCAACTTTAAGGTTCGAGTGTTTACTCAAATATTGACTTGAGATCAGGATATCACCAACTGAGAGTCAGGGATGAAGATATTCCTAAGACTGCTTTTAGAACGCGGCACGGACACTATGAATTCCAAGTGATGCCATTTGGTTTAACTAATGCACCTGCTGTGTTCATGGATCTCATGAACTGTGTGTGTAAACCATACTTGGATAAATTTGTGATAATATTCATTGATGATATTCTTATCTACTCCCGTAATAAAGAAGAACACGCAGATCACCTAAGAATAATCTTGAAATTAATCAAAAATGAGAAATTGTATGCCAAGTTATCCAAGTGTGATTTCTGGATCAGTATCGTGCAGCTTCTTGGGCACGTGATTGACAATCAAGGAATTCACGTTGACCCTGCCAAGATTAAAGCAGTTAAGAATTGGGCAACTCCTACCACACCCATAGAAGTACGCCAATTCTTAGGACTTGCCGGTTACTATTGGAGATTTATCAAAGATTTTTTGAAGATCGCAAAGTCTTTGACTGAATTAACCCATAAAAACAAGAAGTATATCTAGGGAGAAGACCAAGAGTCAGCTTTCCAATTGCTAAAACAGAAACTTTGTGAAGCTCCAATCTTAGCATTACCAAAAGGAAATGATAACTTTGTCGTTTACTATGATGCATCACATCAAGGTCTAGGAGCAGTATTAATGCAAAGAGAAAAATTTATTGCATATGCATCCCGACAACTCAAGCCTCATGAAGAGAACTGTACCACTCATGATCTCGAATTAGGAGCAATAGTGTTTGCTCTTAAAATTTGGAGACACTATCTGTATGGCACAATGTGTACTGTGTTCACTGATCATAAAAGCCTTCAACATATCCTTGATCAGAAAGAGTTGAACATGAGACAACCGCGTTGGTTAGAATTGCTTGCAGATTATGATTGTGAGATTTGCTACCATCCTGGAAAGGCAAATGTTGTAGCAGATGCCTTAAGCCGGAAGGAACGAATCAAACCACTCTGAGTTAGAACATTAGTTATGACTCTTCACCCAAAATTACCATCACAAATTCTCGAAGCCCAAACTGAGGCAATCAAAGAAGAGAACATCAAAGCTGAGAACCTAGAGGAATGGACAAAGCATTTGAAGTACGTCCTGATGGAACCCGATGTATCAAGAATCGAAGTTGGTTAGCACTTTTTGGTAATCTAAGGGACTTGATCATGCATGAACCCATAAATTAAAGTATTCCATCCACCCAGGTTCCGACAAGATGTATCAGGATCTAAAGAAACTCTATTTGTGGCCTAACATAAAGGCAATCATCGCTGAGTATGTTGGCAAGTGTTTGACATGCTCTAGAGTTAAAGCAGAATGTCAGAAGCCATCCAGCTTACTAATATAACCAGAGATTCCTACATGGAAATGGGAAAGAATAACGATGGATTTTGTTACAAAACTACCCAGAACATCAACGGACATGGCATAATTTGGGTCATTGTAGACCACCTTACCAAATCAGCACATTTCATCCCTACCAGAGAAACAGATAGTATGGAAACCCTTACAAGGTTATATATAAAGGAAATAGTTTCACGGCATGGAGTGCTAATATCCATCATCTCGGATCATGATAGTCATTTTACATCCAGATTTTGGCAGTCAATGCAGAGTGCCTTGGGTACTCAATTAGACATGAGTACGGCATATCATCCCGAAACTGATGGATAAAGTGAAAGAACCATCCAAACACTCGAAGATATGCTTCGAGCCTGTGTTATAGATTTTGGAAAAGGATGGGAGAAACACTTACCACTGGTAGAATTTTCTTACAATAACAGTTACCATGCCAGTATTAAGGTAGCACCATTCGAGGCACTTTATGGTGGAAAGTGTAGATCACCTGTCTGCTGGGCCAAAGTTGGAGATGTTCAACTCACGGGACCAGAGATAATCCATGAAACCACCGAAAAGATAGTGCAAATTCAACAACGCTTGCAAGCTTAAAGAGATCGGCAAAGAAATTACGCCAATGTAAGGCGAAAGCCTTTGGAATTCCAAGTTGGAGATCGTGTTATGTTAAAAGTGTCACCTCAAAAAGGTTTCATCTGATTTGGAAAGCGAGGTAAGCTTAACCCCCGGTACATTGGACCATTTAAGATCCTTGACAAGGTCGGCCCAGTGGCATATAAACTTGAGCTTCCTAAAGAACTCAGTAATGTCCATAGTACTTTCCACGTTTCTAATTTAAAGAAATGCCTATCCGACGAATCCCTCATCATTCCAATGAAAGAGCTTTGGGTCAATGACAAACTCAATTTTGTGGAAGAACCAGTGGAAATTATGGATCAAGAAGTCAAGCAACTGAGACAGAGTCGTACTCCTATAGTTAAAGTAAGATGGAACTCTAAAAGAGGACCAGACTTTACGTGGGAACGTGAAGATCAAATTCGTGCCAAGTATCCACATCTGTTTTCAAACATCACTCCAACATCCAACTAAATCTCGGGATGAGATTTCTTTTAAGGTTGGGAGACTATAACAACCCACAATTTTCATCAATGTAATTATCCATCTATTAAATTAGATGCAATTTTCATCAATGTAATCTCTACTTATTAAATTAAGTACAAACATTTTACAGAATAGTTTTGCCTTATTCACGTATATACAACGTACTTGCATAACCAAAGTAAAAACTCTCATACTCAACCACCCTATGCCAATTTCACCAACGTTTAAATCAAGTAAACGTTATAATATGTCAAGCAATACGTTTTAAACTCCATTTTATCATACGTTATCTATTTAACATACTTTCTAAAATGTTATTATAAAGTAGATATTATACGTTAACGTTTATATCCACACCCTAATTATATGAAATGTTTACATATAAAGTGAATGTTCAAAGCTTTGCAAGGCATGTGTACAAGTGTACAATGCATAATTTTGAGATATTAATTCCCTCAAAAACCAATGTACAACTCCCTAAAGCTCAAAGTACAAGTTTATACATGCATAGAATTCAAACTAGGTCATATTTCCTCCCAAAATCATGTTTTATTCCCTTACCACCCACATTAACCATAAGTTACAAACTTAAAGCACAACTTCTAAAACCAAGAAACTAAACCTAAATCATTCTAAACCCTAATCTTAAACCTAAACACTAAACCAAACCCTAATTCTAACCTAAACCTAGACGAAAACCCTAAACACCTAAAACTAGTTCTAACCTTAAAAAAGAAACACCTCAAGTATCTCCATGACCTCACCACTCTACCTTTACTTGGTCACTAATCTACAACACCTCAAGTAGCTCCATGATTCATCTAAGATTTCTTGAAAATTGCAAAGTCTTTGACTGAATTAACCCAGAAAAACAAGAAGTATATCTGGGGAGAAGACCAAGAGTCAGCTTTCCAACTGCTAAAACAGAAACTTTGTAAAGATCCATCTTAAATTACCAAAAGGAACAAAAAAAAAAAAAAAAAAAAAAATAAAAAAGATGATTTTGTTGTTTACTGTGATGCATCCCATCAAGGTTTGGGAGCAGTGCTAATGCAAAGAGAAAAAGTTATTGCATATGCATCTCGACAACTTAAGCCTAATGAAGAGAACTATACCACACACGACCTCGAATTAGGAGCAGTTGTGTTCACTCTTAAAATTTAGAGACACTATTTGGATGGCATAAAGTGTACTGTGTTCACTGATCATAAAAGTATTCAGCATATCTTTGATCAGAAAGCGTTAAACATAAGACAACGTCATTGGTTAGAATAGCTCGTAGATTATGATTGTGAGATTCGCTATCATCTTGGAAAGGAAAATGTTGTAGCAGATGCCTTAAGCCGGAAAGAACGAATCAAACCACTCTGAGTCAGGTCATTAGTCATGACCCTTCACCCAAAATTACCATCACAAATCCTCGAAGCCCAAACCGAGGCAATCAAAGAAGAAAACATCGAAGCTAAGAACCTACGAGGAATGGACAAAGCATTTGAAGTACGTCCTGATGGAACTCGTTGTATCAAGAATCGAAGTTGTATTACCGACTCTTTGGTAACTGAGGGACTTAATCATACATGAATCCCATAAATCAAAGTATTCCATCCACCCAGGTTCTGACAAGATTGTAATCAGATCTAAAGAACTCTATTTGTAGGCCTAACATGAAGGCAATCATCAGTGAATGTGTCGGCAAGTGTTTGACATTTCTAGAGTTAAAGCAAAATGTTAGAAAGCCCATTCGGCTTACTGATACAACCAGAGATTCCTACATGAAATATGAAGATATAACGATGGACTCCGTTACTCAAAACTACCCAAAACACAAGCGAATACATGACATAATTAGGTCATTGTAAATCCGCCTTACCAAATCAGCCATATTCATCCCCATCAGAGCAACAGAAAGTATGGAAACCCTTACAAGTTATATTATAAAGGAAATACCTCACGAATGGAATGCCCATATCCATCATCTCGGAATCAGTGACAGTCATTTCATATCTAGATCCGCAGTCATTGCGAAGTGCTTTGGGACCTAGACCTGTAGTAGCGACATATCATCCCGAAACTGATGGACAAAGTGAAAGAACCATCCAAACACTCAAAGACATGCTTCGAGCCTGTGTTATAGATTTTGGAAAAGGTTGGGAAAGACACTTACCATTGGTAGAATTTTCTTACAATAACAATTACCATGCCAGTATTAAGGCAGCACCATTCGAGACACTTTATGGTCGAAAGTACAAATCACCTGTCTGTTAGGCCAAAGTTGGAGATGTTCAACTCACCTAGACCAAGATATCTTATTTCTTTGGTAAGAATTTGATTTGGTGAGAGAATGATATTTTTGCTTTTGATAGTATGATTAGACTCAATACCTTCCAATTATAGAAATTGATGAATTTCTTCGAGAGCAGGGACATCGGTATGATATGGTCCCTCGGTCTCTTAAAAGAATGCAAGAGATAATAGATCCCATTCATTTGTGAAGACAGCTTAACCATTGTATGGAGTTTTGAGAATTTGGCCGAATTCTGCGAGTGAAAGAGTGATAAATTCATATTGAATCATAAACGAGATTAGATGACCGGTGTCACTTGTTTGAAGGGTGACTTGACTATAGAAATCTAGAATGAACCGAGGAACAATTGGCTCATTAAGTTAGATAAGATAATTGAAGCGAATGTTGGTGAACAACCGCTCAATGCCATTGGATTGGTAATAAAGTAGATCCACAACTCGGCCCTCATGAATACTATAACAACCCATAATTTTAATCAATGTAATTATCCATCTATTAAATTAGATTTAATTTTCATCAATGTAATATCTACTTATTAAATTAAGTACAACCATTTTCACGGAAATATTTTTGCTTTATTCCACCCATTATGTAACGTAACTTACATAATCAAAGTAAACGAGCTCACGTAACAACCAATGCCAACTATATCTACGTTTAAATCAAGACCCTAACTATATGTAATATTTACATGTCAAAACAAGTGTACAAATGTTCAAGGCATGTGTACAAGTTTCCATAGCATGAATTTTGAATATATATTCCCTCCAAAACCATGGTACAACATGTTTAAGCACAAAGTATAAATCGACAATGCATGAATTCAAAATCATACATTTTCCCTTTAAATTTCTTCTAGTTTTCGTATAACCTCTTTAGCACCAAGTACAAACATTCTAATGCACAACATCTAATCTTAAACTCTAACCCTAATTAGTCTTAAACCTTAATCCTAAAACCCTAAACCGAAACCTAAAACCTTAATCTTAAACCCGTAACTAAGCAACCACCCACCCACCACCGTGACACACCTCCTTGTCACCACCCTACCTCCTTGCTACACCCTTAAGCACCCTACCACCCTCGTTTAAACCCTTGCTCATCAAGTAATGCACCCCTGGTCACCACCTTGTAAACCCGAGCCACACCACACCCTCCACACCTTGCATAGCTACTCCATAGCCTTCCTTAGTCACCCCTCGTACCTTGGCCACCACTTCAAGTAGCTTGGCCACTACTCCACTCCTCTTAAACTTGGTCTCCACTCCTTTGTGCCTTATATATACCCGAGACCCTCCACACCTTCATAAATCATCAACAAGACTCAAAACTCTCTCACTTATATACTAGATGAGCCTAAGGAAGCTAAGGAAGAAGGCACAAACGAAGTCTAAGCCAAGGTTTAAGAAGGAAAAAGTCTTAATTCGTCCCCTAGAGTTTTCAAACCATATTCGCTCATTTCGACCCATTCGTGTACTTGTAAGCCTTTCTATCTTGTTCTATAAGTTCTTGTCATATCCTAAATCCTTTATAAGCTTTGTTATAATCAATTAGTTAAGCAAAACCATGTTGAAAACTCTTAAACCCAAACCGAACCCTATGCGATCCATTTTTAAAACCATAATCATTCAAACTCATTTATCAAGCTAGTATTAGTTTCATTTAATCCTAATGAACTCTTGTGTATCTCTCATGATCACATGGAATGGGTTCTTAAGCCCTAAGCACTCACGCTTGGTTTTCCTATACCAAACGCGAAACCAAACGCACCCTAAAACCCTAAACCCTAATTTTCGAAACCCTATAATCAATAAGTCTTAAACAGATCTTTTGAGCTATTTCTATAAGCTTCTTAATCATTTTTATAAGCATTAAATCAAATCCTAAAAGCCTAAACCCAACGGGTTGATTTTTCTAAACCAAACGTGCCCATTTTGGATTTTTAAGCTCATAAGCTCTTTTCATAAGCTTCAAGCTCGTAAAACTTGTTTATTTTAACTTATTTTGATAAGCTATAAGCTGCAAAATTGATTTCGAGATTAAAATCACACTATTATGGATTTTGGACTAAAAACGCAAAACATTTCATACAAAGGGGTATATATTGTAAATTATGAAACTTTATAAATTTTGGGCAAAAAATGTAATTATCCTAAAGTTAAACTTTAGGGGTTTGTTTTGCCATACTCTAAAGTTAAGGGTTTAAATGTTTAAAGATATAAAGTAAAAGGTTAAAATTGTAAATTAATATATACCAAGGATATATATTGTCATTTTCATATTCTCAAGGGTATAAAATGTAATATTTTTATATTAATTATAAAAATATATTTATATATTATAAGACTTGATTTTATTAAAACCCGACACATTTGTCGTTATCATTCGTCGATCGAAACATTATAAAATAATTATGTTATAAATATAACATAATTTATCATCCACTAGCTTTTGAAAAAACTTAAAATGATAAAATCTTATCATTTAATCTATAACGTATCACGTTACTAAGGAGTTTCATGTGAAGGAATTTCATTTGGGTAGACGTTTTGACAAGTTGCTGGATTTACGATTTAAAGTGTCCTAGCTCCTCAAACGTTTACTACATGACCTCTGGATTATGATAGCCCGAACAGTGATACGATATTTTCACAAGTTATCAAACCAAAAACCGTTAAACTTTATGAAATAAAGTTTGTAATATCATCAATCACACTAAAACTTGACATATTACTCCAGGTTGCGTGACGAGGCCGTTTACTCCCATTTGAATTAAATTTCAAATCAATCAACTACCTTGATAAGGTGAGTTCATAGTCCCACCTTTACATGTTTTCTAAATCTCGTAGGGAGATACATGCTATAAACCCTGAATACAAGTGTTTTCCAACTGTATGCTATCCTGATATGTTATTGCCTGAGTTTGCCTTCACTGCTAATATTTCTTAATCATGAACCATTAGTCACTTGCGAGTGAACGCGAATATTGTGAATAGATCTATTGGGGGTGACAACTCCCGTTGGTGTACCCGTACATGGGGTAACCAAACGCACTATATTTGAGAACAAAGGATAACTTTGGCAAGTTACCTTTCCTTAAGGACAGTTGTTCCTTCAAGTCGTTAAATTGACTTCGGATGTTAATGTTTGGTTGCATGAGCTTAGGGCAATAATATTGTTTACCATGATAATTGTATTCGTTGCAATTATTACTATTTCATTGACTTGTATTCAACTATTACATTTCAAACACTGTGAATTTCACTCAACCGTTGTGTTGACCCTTTTAGCATGTTTATCTCAGGTAATTGAGCAATCTATGGCACGGAGTGGCATTGGACTTGAGGACGTCCAAACTTGTTATCATTCAACTTTTATGTTTTCAATGTATTTTGGGACCTCCTTTGTAAAACTCTGATATGATATTGAATGATAACTAAATTTTCCAAAACGTCTCTTTTGAGTCGTTTTCTATGATTATGACTGTTGATTCATGAAGTAATACCCCAAATTAGCTTCCGCTGCTATATGTCAAATATGGGGGTGTTACAAATACAACGGTTTTTGATGGGTTTGTAGAATTGAGCAAGGACGGGAGAAAAACCGGGTATTTCAGATACTTTAGGGATATATGATTTAGTGCGGGAGGTATCACCAACAATTGCTCGAGGCATGTTTATCACCTAAACAAGACAACAACAAAATAAAATATTACCACAAAAAAATATATATTAAAAAATGAAGTTTAAGTTAAAACAACACATGTGGAACAAAGATTACTTCGACAAAAAAAACCTTAGAAGTAATCCAAACGTTCCCTAATTTAATTTGACTCAATCTAGAGTGTCGAAAAGTATATATTGAGTTATATATTTTGACACCTAGTATAAATTTATCAATTGTTTTTATTCTTAATAAAAGTAGAGTAGGAGTTATTTCGACTCTAGATTTAAATTCTAGAAAATAATCCAAACGCCCCTTTAATAAGGAAACACTTGACCAAGAGCGTCGAATGATATATATTAAGTTGTATATTTCGACAACTAATATGAGTTCATCACATGTAACTTAACAGAAGTGAAATAATGGTTATTTTGACTCTAGAGCAAAATTTTAGACGATAATCCAAACGCCGTTTTATTTTAGAGATTTTACTAAAAGTATCAAAATATATATGAATTATATATCTTGACGACTAATACAAGTTTATCATGTGTTTATATACGTAACAAAATGGAGTAATGATCATTTCGACTCTAGACAACGATCCTAGGAAATGATCTAAACGCTCACTTATTTTGTAGAACTTGACCAAAGATGGTGTTAAATTATGATTCAAGTTTTAAATTTATATTTTGCCGACTTAACCAAAAACAACACTTTAACGGGCAGTGTACCCGGTCAGTGGGAGTTTCGTGGTAAGTAGGGTGTCGATCACTAAGAGCAAGAAACACTTTCAATTTATTAATACTTTGGGTTTTCTAATATAAGTTAGTCTAATCTATGCTAAACCTATTCTAAACCTATGTTAATCCTAAATCTAATGGATAAAGGGGTTTTCAGCCAGAGAGACTGACACGGGTTTGGTGGTGACTAAAACTAATTCAAGACACTAAAACACACGCAAGAAAAAAAAACAGAAGATAAAAGAGCGGTCTAGCCAAATATAAGAAAGTTGTATTAACATTATTAATCTAATTGCCCCTTGCGAAATTGGATGGATTTTGAGTTTGGGGATTAGATTTTGAAGTGTTTGAGTGTGTGTGTTCGTCAAACAGTAGTAGGAAGAAGGGAGATGATGGAATGGGGTGTTTGGGAATGAGTTTTGCAGAGGGAAGGACTATTTGGCGAGTTAAACAGGCAGGTCCCCTTAAAGATAAAGGGGTCGCCCCTTATTAACAAGGCCGGTCCCCTTAAAATTAAGGGGGCCGCCTATCTGACGACCAAGTTTTTCTTAGTTTTTCTATTTTGACTAGTTTTGTCAATATACAATTATCAAAATACGTCGGGAGCTACTAGTAATATTATTTTAGATAATCTAGTTGTCGAAAGAATGACGAAAGAAAAAAAATACTTGACACATTTAATTAACTTTTCGGTAAGTAAACTTAAATAATTTTCGATGAAATAATTAAGTTGTCAAGATTTTTAGATTGGTGAGGATGGTTTAGGAGTAATTGGAACATTTTAATTAACTTTCGTTTAATTTAATACTTACATTGATTACTTCGGATGAGATAATCAAGTTGTCAAGTCGAGAGAAGATTTAACGAGGATTTAGTGACGTTTTCAATCAAATTTTTGATAATTGAATGAATTAATTACTTTGGATGAAATAATTAATTGTCACGATTTGAAGTGTTTGACGTGTAGACGAGGCGGACGTCGTAGTCGAATGGAGTTTGTTTCATCCATAGTGTTTTGATGTCATGCCTTTCCGGCGTAAGATGTAAAACTAATTAGTAATTATATGTAATTATTAAACCACTATGTAAATCCATAAATAACTCGACTTAGAATGAAAATTTTATTGTATCATATTTATTAATGCAAGTAAAAGTTTATCGATTATAACATAAAATGTAATTGTAATAATTTTCTTAATGAAAAATAATTTTATACTAGACAATATTAGTAAATACTAAAGAGGTTATAATGCTTGTAATTTAATTAAACATGGAGAGATTTGAATGGCTATATAACGATACGTCAAAGGTAATCACGAAAGTTTCGGCAAGTTAATTGAACAGACTTACCATATGCATGTCAGTTAATTTCTTTTGGTCAATCACGTACCGAAATCTCAGCACTATATTTAGTACGAGCATTGACAAATTTACAATTACCAATATATTACTGTAGAAGATTTTTCATATCATTAATACTCGGTCAATGAAATGATCCATCTGTTATTTTGGCAAGTTAATTGGCCAAAGTTACTATATGCATGAGAATGAAATAAATTATTAAAATAGAACTTAAATGAAATTACATTTGGGTAATATTCGGTCATAAATATTCCTTAAAACTTCCCGACTATTACGGCGTGATTACTGTCAAGAGTAGCAGCATATAATCACATTTTCATTGTACTTCTTCCATAATCTCTCAAATCAAGTCAACAAAGATTTTCCAAACTAAAATTTGTATGCACATAGTATCACGGTGTGGGTAGAGTAGCTGAAACCACTAAGTTGGGTTCACGTTAATCTTGCTCGTGTTCTGGTTCATTCGAGTTGTGGTTCATGTAAACATAGTTTCGGTTCGTACGAAAGTCGGAAAGTAGCATGAGTTAGCTGGCTTCACGTTGGCATTGTTGTGTTTTGGGTTTTGTGTTTTATAAGGCTTAGGGTTAATCATTCTACAATCTTTCACCAAAAGTACCACACCAACAAGGCAGCTGAAGCACACCTACATGGCCGTAACGACAGAATACACATGTGCGTTCGATCACATCCTCATTCAAGTTTAACCAAGAGTTAGGATGAAGAATGATATAGGGTAGGGATCTTCTAACTTTCACCAATAGTAATAAACCAACAAGGCAGCTGAGACATGCATACATGGCCGTAACAACGGAATAGACATGCATACTCGTACATATCCTCATTCGCGTAAAACCCATGGTTAATGATTAGGAAAGGGAATTTAATTGTTGTTAAATAAAAATTATGAAACAAATAGACCTGGTCCAAGATATAAGTTGCTAGAGACTTTTTCCCGACCGTCACCATGATTAAGACACAACTATTTACAAACGTCTTGATCATTGATCAAAAACAACAACCTAAGTTGGCGTTCCCGTAACGGTCAACTTCCCAATCATCCCATACTTTACAAAATTTTACAAGACAAGTGGTGATATCTACCACTTTATACAATACTCTACATCGTTGACTTATAAGACGTATCAACGAATAATCGATCCTTCATATAATTCCTTCGGTCTAAGCTTTTGCGAAACGATTATCTTCAAACTTTCCTCCTCTTTTTGTTGCGATTTTTCTAATTTTTTTGATTTTTTTAACACACTATACTATGAAACTCAGAGTAGTTTCACCATCTTCACGATCATAATAATTCTATACACTATACCTAAGAAACTCGTGTTGAAATTTCACCATCTTCACGATCAATAATCTCGGGATACATTCCTTCGGTAATTCTTCATTCTTTGGATGTACCAATAATTGCGTGGTAGTAAAAATACATATTTTGATTACTTTTATACAATCCCATTTGCAATGTGCAAATTTCTTCCCAACCGTACCAAAGATAGAAAATTGACACAAGACTCGGGAAATACATACTTTACACTTTAAGCAACTAGCAACTAATAAATTGACATAATCTAACAGGGTAGGCTAAGGTGTAAAGGTGTAACGAAATAGATAATTGATGTAATTCCTAAAGGATTGGCTCTATTGGTTTTTCTAGAGGTATCTTACTCTTAAGATGAGAGTAAACAAAGGGTTTATACGGGGGTTAACTAACCAATGTAGTTAGTTAATAAACAATATATAAAGGCTTTTGGGTGTAATCCTAAAAATTTACCAATTTACACAAGTTACCCCATCTAAATCTATAGTACTCATTATTGTGATCTCGAATAGATATACCAAGCCAAGTTCTAAAGTCTACAACATCACCAGCACACTCATATTTTTTATGGAATTTAGGTAAACATTTAGAAACGGATAAGGTTAAATCCTCACAATATCTAATAAGGGTTATTGTGTGTAGGTTATGTATCAAGTAATTTCACAAAAGTATGCTTAAATTTTTTTTAAAATTAAGCATTTTAGTGTGAAAAATAGGAAAAGTATCATTCTAATTCCCATCCCCCCACTTGAATTATACAACGTCCTTGTTGTATAGATAGAACATTTAAAAACTAGAATTTAAAGAATTAGAATGAGAAACTCCCCTGATATTTTGCTCGGTAGATTCTCCATGTTGAGTTTATTAGCAAGAATTCTTGTTGAACAACCGTCTTGAAGTTTCAAGACTCTAACACTTCAAAATTTCTAGATCATAGATTCTCCACCAACATTGTCGATTTGTTTTCTTTCAGCGAGGTCCTGTGCAAAATATAGGAAAAACATGTATTCCTATCTTGGTACCTACGGTTAATTTAAACTAAACTAAATACTAAATACGGGTCAGTCTATTGAATATGCCGTATCATGTGCATGAATACGCCGTATTGATTGAACTGACAATAATGTTTTTAATATGCATAAAAATAAAGGACTAATAACGTCCAGACAATCAATACGCCGTATGATATGGAGCGGATACGACGTATTGATGTTTCAGAAGACAGACTTGATAAAAATTAATAACAATTCGGGTTGTCTCCCGGGAAGCACTTTTGTTTCAGCTAGTCTTTAAGTTAGACTTTTTCCTTCCTTCTTCTCTTCTAATCGTCTCTGGTTACCATCCATCCTTCGTCCATCATGTGAAAGATTTCTTAGTATGCTCGGCATGCATCTTTTCTTGTACTCGTCAAATCATCGTATTCGTCATCTTTAACAGCAACATACTCTTCGTCATATCCGAACAAATACTTAATCATCTTGAATCTTCTTATATTGCAAACCGGCAGCTCATGAGTTTCATTACCATATATCTCTTGTCTTTCATCAACTTCATGATCCATCTCATATTCATGATCATGGTTTGTATCATCATACACGTTCCATCGTTTCTGTCATTTGTAACTTGACTCATCATCATCTTCTATAGTTCCTTCCATGATAGCTTTGTTTCTTAAAGCTTCTTCTTTTAGCTCTCCGTCCTCCAAGGCTTCGTACCATTCATAATCCTGATAATGTAGTGAGTTTCCGATTATGTAAGCTCCAGGCAGGTTCCCTCCATTACAGTATCCATCTTCTCTCCAGCCACAGGTAGGCCACTCTAAACATTCAGTTTTATAATTGAAAGGTTTGCAACATTGTGTAACTGGTGTGGGTTCATTCCATGCTCCATAAGTCGTCCATGGTTTTTCGTGTACCTATGGCACATCATTGTTCCATTCGTAAATCCAATCGTCCTTAAATTCTTCATAAGTCTTGAATCCTTCAATGTCTTTAGTAAGGAGATCAGGATTTATCTTGAGTAGGTAATTGAACTCTTTAAATTCTTCACACAGCGGTGTTTCATAATCAAACAGGTTTGTTTCAATTCTAAAGATTTCACCGATTTCTTGTTCATCATCGTGATCAGTTTCCTCAAGATTGGACGTTTCATCATTCGTTGGCTTACTGCGTCTCACTTCCTATTTCCATACAGTCCCACAATGCTCTTTAGTAAATATATACTTGGTCTTGTAGTTCACAAAATTGAGGCAACCCAATTTAAACTTGGGAATTAAGTAGGGTATCCACTTAATTATGGGGTTGTTATTTTTGCCAGTGCGGGAAGGCGGGTGTGTGGTTAGTAGTATTTTCTAGAAAAAATTTCCTAGTCAATCAACCATCTCAGTAATTGATCTTTTAATTCCTTCAAACCTATCCCCATGCTACTCAAACAAGAGATTGGGGAGAAAACACAACTCTAAGTTTTATCCTGTTTTCACATTGGTAATCAAATGGTCAACAAAATTTTTTAGGACTAGTTATTCGTTCCATGCTCGATGCGCTCTTCACCATTTGTTTCCTAAATCTATATACCCAACTCACTTTATAAGGCATTTTTGTGCAAATCATTCAAGAAATTTTCCTTTTGAGCTTCAATAGGGTTTCTTTCATTAAAACCGTTAATGTTGAATCCTGCGAATAGTAATTTGATTTGTGTTAGTATGATTTTTCTCTTTTGTTGATTTTGTTCTTTCTCTGCCATCTCTCTTTTAATAACTAAGCTATTATTAGCAGATATGTTCTGCAAGGTGAAAATTTTCAGCAGGATTTTATATCTGAAGAAAGAAGAATAAAAAATTAGCACAAATCAAATACGAATAATTCAGCTTCTGTTTCAAATGATTCGTATATTCATATTCATTAGAAAGTGCGATTAGCGGATTAGTATTTTAATCTGCTTGAGAGAATACGCTTGTGTAATTGGATAGAAAGTTTGGATACGCCGTATCCAATGGAACGTGGATACGCGTATCGGTTTATCGATAAAGAAAACTCAACTAACCCCCCAGAACAAGTGTTATGAAAAATAATTATATACGCAAACAATTAAAACACAACAAATATTACAAGAAATATATAAAGATTTACATAATTTTACCACTATCAAATCTACACTAATCCTATGGGTTAGAATCTAATCTACATGCTAAACAACAAAATATCAAATAAAATCAAGATTAATTTTAACTCCCCTGGCAGCAGCAGCGCTAAAAACTTAATGTGTCGTTGTGTGGTGTTAAATTATGATTTCAGCTTTTAAATTTTTATTTGGCAGACTTAACCAAAAAAACAATTTTTAACGGGCAGTGTACCCGGTCGATGGGAGTTTTGTGGTAAGTAGGGTGTCGATCACTAAGAGCGAGAAACACCTTTAATTTATTAATACTTTAGTTTTTCTAATCTAAGTTAGTCTAATCTATGCTAAACCTATACTAATCCTATGTTAATCCTAAATCTAATGGATAAAGGGGGTTTTCAGCCTGAGAGACTGACACAGGTTTGGTGGTGACAAAAACCAATTCAAGACACTAAAACACACGCAAGCAAATTAACAGAAGATAAAAGAGCGGTCTAGCCAAATATAAGAAAACTGTATTAACCATTATTAATCAAATCAGAACATTGGTTTGTTTATTAGTGCAATGATTACTTATCTCGAGGCGGCATTTCATTCTTAAGACTTAGGCGTTACTTCTTCCTAAGACCTAGACACATAGAATTCTGTCACAATTAAACGCATCTGCATAAACCATCCTTATTTGATGATTATAATCTATCTTAGGGATTAAATAAATGGTGATCTTGTTAAACCCTAGCTCATAGAGACTTTACCCACTTACTGCTTAATGGCTCTTTATATACTAGTAGTCCACTATCCGAGTCCTTACCAATGGAATAAGAACATACTCGTTGATACCAAGGCCACCTTATGGCTCAACTAAGCTCACTAAACTAAAGGCAATGATAGGTCAATATTTGTGATCCGATGATTCTAGATATATAAATTGCAATATGGAGAGCTATCCCAGACTCTTAGCCTACGCCCAAACAACACCGAAGTTGCAGTGCATTAAATATGTAGGACTAGACCCAGCTGAATGATAGGTCGCATACTTAATCACGTAAACAAGTATAAATTGATAAACAAAAACAAGAAATCAATGATAAATTAAGAAATCGAGATAAACAAACCAAACATTAAGATCTTCATAATAATGGCTAATACCCGAAGGTATTAGCCTTCAAATGTCATAATTAATACAGAAGTATTGATTTAGCCAAGGTAAACTAACTAAGTTAACAAATGATACGAAAAACTAAACGATTACAAGAGTATAAGAAATTACACATTGTCTCCTATGGAATTAATTGCATTGCTCGACCTCTTCTGCTATTTTTCTCCTCTGAAAATCGACTTTTATGGTTTAGGTATCGAGAATATGATTTTGCATACTTAAAACTTGTCCAGAATATTTTATTTCCATATAGCTTGAATACAGCGTATTGCTTTCTTCTGGATATGGCGTATTGGATCTTGTTTCCTTCGTGGTCTTTGGTGAGTGCAGGCATAGATATGTCGTATCTTCCTTGATGGATAAGGCATATTGGTTGTCAGAACAGTAATCTTCAAAATATCTTCGTTTAAGCTCCAGAATACGTGCCTTTTAGTCAATCTTCACGAAGTACTCCATAATTACTGTAATTCTCAAATATAAATGATTAAGTAACAATTCTTTGTAATAATTATACAAAATGGGTTAATTGCATGAGATAAATGATGCTATAAAATTGACATTATTTGATGTCATCAGATGTCGAAAAGTGTACATTAGATTATATATAAATGTTTCGGCGATAGGTAAGAATTCATTTTTGGAATTTTTAAGGCATTTTTGGCATATATAAACAATGTATGAAAGCGTGTTTTGAAATTTCCTAGGTAAAAAGAAAAATTCGGCATCACATATGTATTTTTATAAAAATTTTGACCCAAAAAGAAATTTTGTGAATCAATCCTATCGCAAATTTGAACTCCTATTACTACGGGAATCATAGTAGTTATGAATTACATAATCTTAATCATAGGAATATAAACGACACAAAACAAATTGAAAAATACCCAATTTTGATTAAGAACAAAATTAGATGAAATCGAAAGAGAAAAGTATGGAAAATCTTACAATAGATGTTGTTAATCGAATTGTTGGTGTTTGCCCCTTGCGAAATTGGATTGATTTTGAGTTTGGAGGTTAGATTTTGAAGATTTGGTGAGTGTGTTTTCGTCACAGCAGTTGCAGAGGGAGAGGGAAAAACAAAATGGGTGTTTGGTTATAAATTTTGACTGAAGGGAGTGTTTGGCACGAATTTAAATGGCCAGCCTCCTTAGTGATAAGGGGGCCACCCTCCATTACACGGACGGTCCCCTTAAAGCTAAGGGGGCCGCCTATCTGATGACCAAGAATTCTTGGTTTTTCAATTTTAACTAGTTTTTGTTAGTATACAACTATTAAAATACGACGAAAAATACCAGTAATATTATTTGAGATAATCTAGTTCTCGAGAAATAACGTTGAAGTTATATAAGAGGTTTTGCTCGACATGTTTAATTAACTTTTCGTTAATTAAATGGGCTTTAATTATTTCGGATGAAATATTTATGTTTTTGAGATTTTAGAACGAGAAAAGGTTTAGAGAGGTTTGACAGAATTTGGTTGACATTTTAATTAATCTTTTGTCAATTAAAAATACTTTGATTATTTCGGATGAAATAACCAAGTTGTCAAGCCGAGAGAAGTTTAACGGAGATTAAGTGACGTTTTCAATTAACCTTTCGTTAATTGAATATTTTAATTACTTCGGATGAAATAATTATTTGTCACGATTTAGAGTGTTTACGTGAAGAATAGAGTCAATGCTCAATTAGTCGGTTCCTATAGACGTCATTCTTTGTAGACATGTAGTCGAGGCGATGTCATAGTTGATAGGAGTTTGTCTCATCCATAGTGTCATGCCTTTCCAGCGCTTACATATAATTATTTACTAATCCTACTTCTATGTTGATTATTACCCACCGACTCACCTTCCTTCTCCTATGTGAGCTTACTACATGTGGACATAGAAGATTTCCATTGTGTAGTTAATCCTAAATTCTACGGGAGAACAAAGTTCATCATGAACAATTTATTCCTTTCTATTTAATTCTAGATAGCCAATCTAATGATATTTCTAGTTATGACACTTATCTTTCTCAAGCTTAATTCTTATTCTATTAACAATAAGAAAATATTAATTTTAGCATATTGACACATATTTATTTAACACTTAGCACATAATCTATATTCTAAATAATTTAGAAAGAAGTCATACCTTAGCCCATGATGTACTCACTTCAATAACATGTAAGAATAGCTTCATCTCCTTTGTAAGTAGACACTATCTTTTGATAACTCATCATGAGTAAAGAGTAAACATAATCTTCAATTTACTTGTCGAGTTCCAAAAAGAAATTATTTCCAAGCATATCTACTTAACTATTAGAATTTAACCATGTGGTCCTCAATATCTCATGGGTCCGAGGCCGTTAGTGTCAAACATCCTTTGCATAATTTGCATTTGATTTGGATGTATATAGGGTGGATACGTTCCCCAAGGATTGTCGTTTGGTTGTTGTGAATAATTCCACATCGTGAGAAATTTATTGGAGTAATTTTGTCTATCTTGATTTCTCTTAGGTCGTGGTGTTTTAGACCGAGGGTGAGAATTATTAGTTCTTTTTGGAGGAGTTTTTGATCTCATATTGGGTTTAGTAAATCTGACTCCGGGTTTTAAGAAGGTTTATAAAAGCTTTTTACTTCATCATTGCTCGCAATGAGAACTTTACTATTGTTTATAAGTATATATTTAGGTTTTGGGCTTGAATTTAATTCTACTAATTTTTCTTTAGGTTCAAGCTCTAGTGATTTCACAAAATTTACTTGTTTAGTCTCACTTGTTGATGCTTCGGCCGAATTTAATCCTAGACCCAATTTATCTCCGGATGGTTTTTGAAGACTTAGCATTTTCTTAAGTGAGTGAGTATTTTTGTTAAACTAATTAAGCTTAGAGATTTCCTTTTTAAGTTTTTCATTTTCATATTTAAGGTCTTGACATATTTTATAATCTTCATTAGTTTCTTTACCTTTTTCTAATTTAGATAATTTATTTTTCAACTCAAGTACTTCATCTTTTAACCGATTTTTAATTAGTCTTAGTGAATTTTTTTTAGCCATGACTTTTAGACCTTCTTTGCATAATCGATTATAGTCACTATCTAAGTCTTTTTCATCTAATGATGATATGTCATCACTAAAAAATTATGTTTCGGAAAGTACATCATTAGATGCTTGAACCATAAGACAAATTTCGTCTTTAGTCTTTTCTTCTTTATCTTCTTCGCTATCACTCCATGTTTCTCTAACAAAAGCTCTTTGATTATAGTTTCTTGGTTGTTTTGGGCATTCTCCGATGAGATGATTTGGATCTCCACATCTAAATCATTTTCTCTCGTTTTTGCCATTCTTGTCATCTTTACTCTTTGGAATGACTTTCTTTCATCTCGTGGTTGTCTTACAAATCTTCCCTGTCTTTTGAAAAATTTCTTGAAGTCTCTCACGGCCATGGCGTATTCTTCGTCTTCACTATCAGAGGTCGAACTATCTTCATCACTAAATTCCTTTTTAGCTGTCAAGGCAAGAGATCTACTTTTTTCTCTTTTGCCTTTAACTATTTCAGAATCTTTCTTTATTATCACTTCATAAACTTTCAAATTTCCAATAAGATCGTCAAGTGATAGTGATGTCAAATCCTTCAACTGCCGTAACCTTTACGCGCCGTTTAGGATGAAGTGCCCTAAGAAATTTCCTAACATAGTTCTTGCTAGAAAAACCTTCATCAAGTGCTTTTAGATTAGTAATAATAGTGTTAAATCTAGCAAATTCATTATCTATCGATTCCTCTTCCGGAATCGTAAATTGTTCATATTGTTGAACAAGAAGATCTATTTTATTATCTTTGACTTGACTATTACCTTGGTGAGTGATTAATAATGTATCCCAAATTTATTTTGCGGTTTTACACATAAAAAATGTTTTGTATTCTTTACGTGACAAAGCATTATAAATTACCATTTTAGCTTTATTATTTTTAGCAAGTTTCTTTATAAGATCATCGCTTTGTTTGTCAAATGGTACAATTTCATCCTTTTTAGTTTCGGGATTATTTTGAACGGGAGGAAAATCACCATAGGTAATAATATGCCAAAGATCTAGATCTTTTGATTTCACATAAGTTTCGAATCTATTTTTCCAATAAATAAATCCATCACTTTCAAATAGTGGTGGTCTTTGCATAGATTGCCCTTCTAAATATTTTTCTGATTCCATAGATCGATTCAAGTTTTAAAATACAATTTATTTTAAAAATCTTGTTTGACGTGGCTTCTGATACCAATTGTGGAAAACTAGAAGGGGGGTTGAATAGTTTACCGCTTTTTAATTTAGTGTATTGTTTGTTTATAAAAACTTAGATTTGATTTTATGTGATCTCAACGTACACACAATATGAACAATTTAACTAAGTAAATGAATGATAACAAGATAAATAAGTATGCAAGACAAGAGATAAGAGTTAGAAAGATCAAACCACAACACAAGGATTTATAGTGGTTCGGTAACGAAGCTCCTCTTCGCCCTACTCCACTCCCCAATACCCATGGTTTTAACGCACAAATTGTGTATGTTTTTAGGAGCGTTATCATGCTTATTTGTATAGTTATTTGGTCATTACCAATGGTTTTATTACTCTTTTTATTTTTTTTTTTTTTTTTTTTTTTTTATTTTTTTTTTTTTTTTTTTTTTACGTTTGAAATTACGCTTTTCTAGTGTAATTGCAGCCAAATACAGGAAAACAAGAAAAGAAGAGACAAACATGCGGATATTATCGCAAGTACAAAGAATCCCATGTCAAGATCAAGTGTGGAAGCATCTCAAAGAAGAAGAAATCTAATTACTCAAGCTTCCAAGACCTGAGATCAAGTTGTAATAGAGATATGGTGAAGTACAAAGGCCCACGGCCAAGCACAACTCAAGCAAGAGCATTAAACGAGAAATCCAACAAAAAGATTCCACTAGCTACCTCCCAGCTGCCCGGCCGGAGAGTCTACCCCCCGGCAGAAGGAGTGCCGCCTGGCAGGAGGCCTTGACGCCCGGGTCTTGAGCCCACGTTTTTCATTTCACTCTAGAAGAAACCTGGATAACCAAGAAGGATCTAGACCCTCTAAAGCGACTTTGGACACCCCTTTAGACCCTAGAACCGACATAAAATAGTAGTATAAATAGGAGACCCCTATGCCTTATTTTAACACACACCTCACTATTCTCCAACCTTAAATCCTAATCCTCATAGCCACCACTCTTCTCCAAAGTCATCTAAGTCCAGGAAAGTCAGGAAGAAGCTCCAGGAAAGCCAAGAAGGAGGAAGGATCCCTCTAAGTCACAAGTATGTAATTTTCTAGTTTACATTCCTTTAAGCTTTAGCAATACTTTTGTAAGAACTCTCATTATGTTTATGAATGCATTATTTTCTAGAATTATGTCTTTATTTAATATGAGTGGCTAGTCTCTTATTGTGCTTGGTTAGATGATGTTTGTGGTATGAAGATTTGATTTTGATAGTCTGGCATGTTAATTTAATTTCAAGCTAAGTCTTAGATCCATTTGTTCTTATGTTCTAAAGTGGCATAGTTTTATCAACCGGATTGTTTGTTGAGAATATCATAGGTTGAAAGGGATATTATTAATCAATCAATTGTCGCCTTTTTGTCTATGATCGGCTACCTTTTGTATTGACCATTTCTTAAGCAGTTTGGTAAAACTAGGAACATAATTATCGATGTCTATGATTTGTGAAACGAACCGTGAATCAAACTCATAGAGTCTGTCTTTGTCTTGAATTGATTGATTGCACCGAATGCTTTATTTTATCACTAGGAGTCTTGACGAAGGCAAAAGGTTTTAAAAAACAATAGATTGGATAATTTCTAATTCTTTTAATCAACTTGTTAGTATTTGCCATCTTCATATCAAATCGGATTCCCAAACTGAATCCAACCAAGTACATCTATTTATTATCAAATTACTTTTATCATTACCGCCTGCTCGAAATGAGCACGTGAATGTCGTATTCACACGCAGTGGTAAGACCTATAACCCACCAGCTAACCCAAATACCAAAACTACCGTCTTCCTTGACGATACTGAAGAAGAGGCAGCAGAAGTAAAAAAAGAGGCAGAACCTGTACCCTAGAAACCAACTCAAACTGATACACCACCACTCAAAGCCTATAATCTAAAAATTCCGTATCCACAATGCTTTAACAAAGAAAAAATGGAGGCACGATATGCCAAGTTTTTAGACATGATCAAAGAAGTAAGGATCAACGTACCCCTCGTTGATGTCCTGGCAGGCATGCCTAATTATGGCAAATTCTTGAAAGATCTTGTAAGCAATAAAGGTAAGATGAAGCAAATCTATGCTGCCTTCTTAACTAAGGAGTGCTCAGCAATTCTCCAAAACAAGATCCCACCGAAGCTTGGAGACTCCAGAAGTTTTCTAATCCCTTGCAAACTTGCAAACTCAGTTGAATATCTCGCCTTGGCCGATCTTGGCGCAAGTATTAATTTGATGCCTTATTCACTATACGCTGCACTTTCTGGAACAACTCTGAAACCCACAAGGATGAGTATCCGGCTAGCAAATCATACTTACTAGTACCCTATGGGAGTTGCTGAGAATATGCTCGTTCAAGTTGGAAAATTCGTGTTCCTTGTCGATTTCATTATCCTGCAAATGGAGGAAGATGATAGAGTCCCTTTCATTTTAGGAAGACCGTTCTTGCATACCGCCGATGCCAACATAAGAGTTAAGAACAAAGAACTTAATTTAGGAATTGGAGAAGATAGAGCAACCTTTCACATCGATAAAGCTATGCAGCATTCTTACATGAATGACGACACATGCTTCCGCATGGATGTTATTGATGAAATAACTGAGGATGAACTCGATGCTCTGCTCGACGATTCTAAACCATTCCTAAATACATTAGAAAAGATAAGCGAAACATCACTCGACAAAGAATTCGATGAATTCATATCAGGGAATGTTCAAGAGGATGAAGTCAAAGACGATTTTGAGGAGTTACCACCAAAAGATGAACTAAGAATCAAGACATCTATCCAAGATCCACCAACTGATCTTGAGATGAAACCTCTTCCAAAACATCTTGAATATTCCTTTCTGGAGGAAAATTCTTTTCTCCCAGTAGTCATATCAGCTTTACTCGAACATAATGAAAAGGAATGACTTGTTTCAGTTCTTAAAAACCATAAAGAAGCATTCGCTTAGAAAACATCCGATATTCCAGGGATTAGCAATTCCATTTGCAAACACAAAATCAATTTTGAGGACGATGTTAAACCAGTCATTCAAAGACAACGCCGACTTAACCCAAACATGAAATAAGTCGTTAAAAAGAGATTATCAAACTTCTAGACGCGGGTATCATCTATGCCATCGAAGATAGCCCTTGGGGTAGTCTGATGCATTGCGTACCTAAAAAAGGAGAAATGACTGTTGTAACAAATGAAGACAACGAGCTCGTTCCAACACGAACAGTAACAGGATGGCGTGTTTGTATCGACTACCATAAGTTGAACGAAGCCACCTGAAAGGATCATTTTCCTTTACCCTTCATGGACAATGCTGGAAAGATTAGCCCGGAATAAGTTCTTTTGTTTTCTTGACAGATTTTCTAGATATTTTCAAATTCCTATCGAACCAGCCGATCAGGAAAAGACCACTTTCACTTGACCTTATGGAACCTACGCCTACAAGCGTATGCCTTTTGGCCTTTGCAACGTGCCAACAACTTTTCAAAGGTGCATGATTGCAATTTTTCAGGATATGCTCGAAACCTCCAAAGTCTTTATGGACGATTTCTCAATGTTTGGTGATTCATTCGATTCATGATTAAATAATCTAGAGCAGATGCTAATTCGATGTAAGCAAGCACACCTAGTTCTAAACTGGGAGAAGTGTCACTTCACGGTGACCGAAGGAATTGTGCTGGGACACAAAGTCTCCTGTAAAGGACTAGAGGTCGATAAAGCAAAAATTGACGTGATAGCTAAGTTACCACCACCCACTAACGTCAAAACCGTTAGAAGTTTTTATTTAGACATCCCGTATTCCTACCGACATTTTAAAAGATTTCTAAAATCGCCGACCCAAAAACAAAACACTCAAAAAAGACTCAGTCTTTAACTTCGATGAAAAGTGCAATAAGGCATTTGAAACTCTCAAAGAAAAGTTAATGAACGCACCTATTATGGTTTCACCTAATTGGTCGCTACCGTTTGAACTTATGTGTGAGGCAAGAAATTTTGCCGTAGGAGCAGTGCTAGGCCAACGCGAAGAAAAACATTTCTGACCCATCCACTTCGCTAGCAAAACTCTGAATAGCGCACAACAAAACTATACATGACCGAAAAAGAGTTACTTGCCGTAGTTTTTGCATTCGACAAGTTTCGATCATACCTTGTTCTCTTAAAAACAGTTGTGTTCACGGATCACGCCGTAATAAAATATTTATTGTCGAAACAAGATGCCAAACCGCATCTTATACGCTGGATTTTACTGCTTCAAGAATTCGATATCGAAATCAAAAATAAAAAGGGAGCAGAAAACGTTGCAACAGATCACTTATCGCGACTTGAGAGACCCAATCTCAAAGAACTCAAGGGCGAGGAAATAAATGACGAGTTCCCTGATGAGTTTCTCATGAGTATCAAAACCGACGAGGAAGAGAGCCCGTGGTTTGCTGACTTTGCCAACTACCTAGTTGGAGGAATTCTAAGAAGAAGATTAACCTACGCTCAGCGTTGTAAGTTCTTTTCAGAACTTAAGCATTATTTCTGGGACAAACCGTATCTAATTAAAGCATGCCCCGATGGCATGATCAGAAGATGTGTTCACGGTTCAGAAACTCGAAAAACTCTAGATGAATGTCATCATGGACCCACCGGGGGACATAATGGACCATCGATTACCGCAAAGAAAGTTTTTGATGCTGGATTCTATTGGCCAACCATATTCAAAGAAGCACAGACTCTGGTACAAAACTGTGACGCCTGCCAACGTTTTGTTAGCATTTCACAAAGAGACGAGATGCCTTTGAACAACATCCAAGTTAGTGAAATTTTCAACATACGGGGAATTGATTTAATGGGACCTTTTCTGAAATCGCATAAATTCTTGTTGCAATTGAATACGTGTCAAAATGGACAGAAGCCGAAGCTTTACCCACTAACGATGCACGAGTTGTAGTCAATTTTTTGAAAAAGCTTTTCTCTCATTTCGGAATTCCGAAAGCCTTAATTAATGATAGAGGAACTCACTTTTATAATTGTAAAATGGAGAAAATCTTGAAAAAGTATAGAGTACATCATCGTATAGCCACAACTTATCATCTACAAACCAGTGGTGTTATCCCACTAATTTAATCCATTACACAACACTAATCTTTACCAATAAGCTAGAAAATAAGAAGAAAACTTAGAGAGAGAAAGTAGAGAGAGAAACAAGAAAGGAAGATTAGATTAGAGAATTGGTGGATTACAAGTGAATGAAAATGTAACCAACACCCTTCACCAAGTGTGGTGAAGGGATATTTATACCCATGCCTTGCTAGGTGGCGTATGGGCTTGTAATCTTGGGTCGGGCTTGGCATAACTTGGGCTTTGAGCCCGAAACACGGACAATATTAGATTACAATCCAAGCCCGTTGAACCCGACTAGCCTATTACAATACAAGACCTAGTTTGACTTTCTAAGACCGATAACATTCTTGTTTGACTTAATATAATTAAGGCTAACAATCTCCCCCAATGTTGAGGTCTCTTTCTTCAAACTCCTCTGTACCACTGATGACATTGAAGATATGACGTTTGACGTTTATGCTTTGCCTTGTTATGGTCTTGTCTTGTTTGTAATGGCTTTGTTCATCCATGCTTTGTGATCTTGATTTTGAGTTCTTGAGATCGTTATCTTGCATCATCTCCTTGACTTGAATCATCTTGATTTGACTTCCTTGAACAACTTGTTGCTCTTTACCAACATGCCATACTTGTTACATTCTGTTTGACATATGTGATTATAAGGTCTAACAATCTCCCCCAATTGATGATTCTTTATTTGACTTTGAGGCTCTTTGATGATGGGGAAGATTAGAATCAACTATCTTGACATTGAATGATTGACTTTGAAAGCTTGAGTATGAGCATGTGGTTTATGAATCCGACTTTGCTAGAATGAGGCTGCAACACCGTCGTCTAAACCTGAAATAAGATAGTTAGCAATAAAAGATGAATATGGCTTTGTCATTCATCTTGACTTCGGTTGCATTAACCTCCGGTTTCCCATTTTATAGTATAAATACTATACCTGTGATCAGGTAGATTCAAAGAATCTCCTTGACAGGGTTTCCAGCTTAAAGCGTAGGATCTTCTAACACAGATGTATTAGATTCACCATGCTTGCTAGTTCTCATTACCGGAACGTCTCAAGCAACAACTCGGTAAGAGTAAATCAGATAGTTACTATCTTCACTGATATTAGTCGTCAATTCATTTACTGGACCAAAATTGATATCCAGTTATCACAAGCTTGATTCATATAGAATCTTGCAAGTCACCTACCAAGAGCTTGTTTGATGTTGGCTCAAGCAGGATTTCCATCTTCACTGTGAATACTTAAGTATCACTCGGAATGTCTGGCAAGATCTCTCAAGCATAATGCGTATCGACACATTGTTCACAAACTTTGAACTTGCGGTGATCAACTAGTGTATTTTGACCTGTGGTCCGTATCAGATTTATAATTTGATCTCTCTTGGCTCTAGACTCGATTTGTGCACTAGTTTTAGTAATCGGAGGCTGGAGCTGACTGCCATCTATTCAATATCAACAATCTCAGAGTGAAGACGTTAGTAGATAACGTGTGATCTCCGAGACAAATAGACAAGTTTCTTTTGAGAGAAACCCTAATGGCTGGGAAGGGTTTGGCATTGGCATCACTGGTCCATGATGTCGTCTTTAAATTATCAACAATCATCTTTGTGATTTTTTGAAGATTATGTATTAACACGGTTTCTGCCTAAGTTATGTGGTGGCTTCTCTTATCACCATTTATTCTACATACATTTCTTTTCTTCTTCAACCCCTTCGATGCTACCAAGACGTCATGACTAACACCTTGTTGTGATTGTTCCATGTGTTAGCACAATCTTAGTCGGCATTTTCCTTATACACATCTTCTCCAATCATACCTAAGGACCTGCTATTTCTAACTATGGAGTGTCCTTGGTAGATCCTCAGGTTCTGTTGATCGTAGGACTTATTCCTAACCTAACCACCTTATGACTTCAGAATCGTCGTGAAATTGATAGGTTGTTGGGTATGAGATCGAACCATAAACCATTTTCTGACATTGTTATTTTCAAATACTCCCCCAACACATGTGCTCCGAATTCGAAATTGTTAAGCACATGAAGCAAAGAGTTGCACTTAGAGTCTTAAGATCACATCTCTTATTTTAATCACCATTTCTCCCCTATTTTAAATATATAAAACACTTAGATATTTGAAATACCAATTGATAATTGGACAGAAAAAAATTTTTTTTTCCATGGGGAAGAGAAAATTATACTACGATATTGCATGAATTCATTTTCCGAATAGCTCCCCTTCAACAGTATATGTGGGATACCAATATTTATTAAAACTTAACATTGAAAGGAAAAATTGATATGACACCACAAAATGTTGTAGACGGAGTGAGATGCCTTAGTGAATAATAGTAAAATTAATAATGACAATTATAATTCCACATTTTAATTCACAAATGTGTTTGGATACATAAAATTGACATTAGAGATGTAACCGACAACATTAATAATTACATATAAAGCTACAATTCTTTGAATTATTCCGAAGGAAGAGAGTGTTGAAACACAATTTTAACAAATACCACATTATGGAAAAATACCACAAAATATATTATAGCAATTATACATTGGAAAAGTTCTTTTGGAAAAATTATGTTCCTCTCGATTTTAAAAAACACATGTATAAAACTTCTCTCTATTTTTAGAGTAAGCGCACTGAAGCGTACACTTCCCTATAACATTTGAAACCGAGTTATGTACTGAAATGTACATAAGTCTTGAGAAAAATTTAGAAATGACATGTTTGAAACGTTGAAACTCCTGTTCGAACTTCATTTACACGCCCTGTCGATGTTAAATCAACATTTCTTGGTACATAAATGTTATCGTTCCAGAGACAAGTCGAGAGATTTCTTTTTTATTTTTGTATTTTTGAAATTTTCTGATTTTATATTTTGTTTTTCTAGGTTTTATATTTTTCTATTTCTTTTTGTTGGTTTTATATTTTTGTATTTTTCTTTTTCAAAATTTTACAAATTGAATATGTTTTGAAGGATCAAGCAATCATTTACCAGAAAACCTCAGTACCAGCTTGAGTCAAACATCTATAACGAGTCGTCTGACAAGATACTTAAACCTAGTCATTCCCGATAAAGCTTTAGTGAACAAGTCAGCACGCTGGTTATTCAGTTCCGACAATAGAATAATTCTAACAATACCATTTTCAACCTGGTTTCCTTTATGAATTGATATCTGACATCGATGTGCTTGGTACGGAAATGCAGACAGATTGCACGAATTGCTATGGCTGCCGTTGAGTTACAATACATAGGTTATTTTTATCAAAGTGTAAGCCAAATCTTGGAGCTGAGTTCTCAACCATAGAACTTGTGCGCAACACGCAGATAAAGACACATACTCGGCTTCTGCTGAAGACATTGAGGTGCAGTCCTACTTTTTGGATGACCAGCTGACTAACTTATCACCACCTAGAAATTGTATGCCACCAGATGTACTCTTACGTGAATCGAGACAGCCCGCGTGATCCAAATCTGAAAAAGCAGTTAGTTCAAAACCGGTGTCCCCTCGGATACCAAAGACCCATGTTAATGGAGTCTTTAAGGTACCGAGAAAGATCCGTTTTAGCGCAGTGAGATGTTTCTCATCATTTCATGATAGCGAGCACAATAACAATTTTGCATTTACAATATCTTGGTCTAGCTATTTGTTTTAGTACAAGAGTGCTCCGACAATACTACATATTTCGTTTGTCGACGAAGTACTACTCAAGTCAGCATCAAGGTGTTTTGTAGCCATTGGAGTACCAATGCTATCACATGAGGTCATACCATGCTTTTTAAGTATCTCTTGAGCATACTTAGCTTGGTTTATAAAGATACCACGAAGTGATTGGGTGGATCAGAAATTCCTAAAAGAATTTCACTCCTCAACATAGACATGTTAAACTTGCTGTGCATTAGTTTTCCAAATCGTTTTTGAAAGTTTTGGGTTCGTAGAACCAAAAATTATGTCATCAACGTAAATTTGCACAAGCAATATGTCTTCCCCATGTTTAGTTATGAACAGAGTTGGACCAATAGAACCTTTTAAGAATCCTTCGGATACCAAGAAGTTGGAGAGTTCATCATACCATGCTTTTGGTGCTTGTTTAAGACCATATAATGCTTTCTTGAGACGATAAACTTTGTCAGGATGATATGGGTCAACAAATCCATCTGGTTGGTTTACGTACACTTCTTCCTTCAGAGGTCCGTAAAGAAATGTTGTTTTAACGTCCATTTGGTATACTGTAAATGATTTGTGTGCAGCATACGCAATGAACAGTCGTACAGCTTCCAACCTAGCAACTGGTGCAAATGACTCTTCGAAATCAATTCATTCCTTTTGAGCATATCCGTTAGCCACAAGACGAGATTTGTTGCGAATGACAGTATTTTCCTCATCACGTTTGTTTTTCTAGAGCCACTTTAAGTTAATGACGTTTTTGCAGAGTGGTCTGTCGTCTAATTCACATACATCTAATCGATCAATCTGATGAAGTTCTTCCTGCATTGATTCAATCCATCAGAACAGCCATGGCTCTTGATGTTTCTTTGGTTTCGGTTTTCCGACTCACTGTGAGTGGCGAACATACACATCTCGCCATCTGTTTTCTAGCTGACGTCTTGTTTCTAACTGACTGAAAGATTTCCAATGACCTGTTTCAATGGATATCTTTTGTCCAACGTTGTGCAGAAGGATGGTGTTGATAGAAAGTATGCATGTTTGACGAATCAATATGACGAGACGATGTCTCCCCTTGTTCTTGTACCGGTGTACTGAAGATGTTGATAAATTCATCGTCGTCAAATTGTGCATTTTCTGTATTGGTTTCTGCTTGAGTAATGTTCTCAGGTGCAGTGACAGTTGGTACTTGAGTTGGAGTTTGATGTGTTGAATGAATGTTCAATGGAAGGTGGAGCCTGTCAACATCAGTTTGTTGTAGAAAGTGTGAGTTTGTGAGTGTATTTGTTGACGTTTATCAGGATTATCAGCAGCATGTACAGCGGAAGACTTTGACACAACAGGAGAATTTCCATTGAGTAATTCACTGAACTCATCAATCGATATCTCTCAGGACATAGTTGACAGCAGGTTAAGAAGTGAGGAGAGGGGTGAAGGATTGTGAGTGTGATTTACAAAAAACTTATATGAGGTCGGAGGTGCGGCGAGTATAGAGTGAGGGGGCGGGAGGGGTGGGTGGGTGGGGGGGGGGGGGGGAGCGGGGGGAGGGGGTCTCAACCGGGAAGCTTGGAGGGAGGGGAACATTTTCTTACTTTGTGGACCGGGACTAAAACCTTCTTTTCAAGTACCATAGTTGAACATTGTGGACGCGAGGTCAGAACTGACTTGATCTGACGCCATTTGAGGCAATTCTTCAAAGCTAACATGAACTGTTTCACTATCATTCTTGTTCTCTTATATAAGATACCATGTAAGCCTTTGACATGAGGTAGAATACCCAACAAAATACAGCATCACCTTTGTTTCCTTCATTATGTCAAGATTTTCACCACTCTGACGATGTTAGCAAAGGGAACCACAGATTTGGAATAGAACTTGACTGACGGTTTTCCGGGCATTGATGATATGGTTAGTGTTTTCCTCATGTCGAGGAAGTTACAATTGAACAGTTTTGAGTAAAACATGCCTGTATTGCAATTGCTTCAGCCCATAATAACAAAGAACTTTAGCGGCGCATAGCATTGTTCGAGCCAGCCTCAACAAGAGTCGGTTTCCGTCTTTCGACAACGCGTTATTGTTTCAGGTGTTCGAGCAGTTGACGTTTCGTGTCTTGAGGCAAAACGCAATGAATGAAGCAAAACGCAGTGTCTATGAGAGCAAAACCAACGAATGTAATGCCAAAAACGCTTGGTCTGAGGCAAAACGCAACGAATGAGAGGCAAAACGCAAGCATGAACACCCTTTCAGATAGTCCAAACCGCAGCCAATAAAAAAATCTAATCAAACTTTATTGTAATCCACGAAATGATGTTAAAACCACCTAGTAATGATGCAAGGAATTGATCTAAGCCCGAAAGTACAAGTCTTTAACACTTTTAACCACAAACAAAGATCAAATGTTGATTTTTTTTGCTTTTTTCGAACCAAAAAAAATATAACCAACAAACCACACGAATTTCACATAAAACAAACACTTAACACCCCTTTAGCTCTGATACCACATGTTATCCCACTAATTTAATCCATTACACAACACTAATCTTTACCAATAAGCTAGAAAATAAGAAGAAAACTTAGAGAGAGAAAGTAGAGAGAGAAACAAAAAAGGAAGATTAGATTAGAGAATTGGAGGATTACAAGTAAATGAAAATGTAACCAACACCCTTCACCAAGTATGGTGAAGGGATATTTATACCCATGCCTTACTAGGTGGCATATGGGCTTGTAATCTTGGGTCGGGCTTGGCATAACTTGGGCTTTGAGCCCGAAACACGGACAATATTAGATTACAATCCAAGCCTGTTGAACCCGACTAGCCTGTTACAATACAAAACATAGTTTGACTTTCTAAGACCGATAACATTCTTGTTTGACTTAATATAATTAAGGCTAACAAGTGGCAAGGTTGAAAACACCAACAGAGCCTTAAAAAGAATCCTTGAAAAGACAGTTAAGGACAATCCGTCTATTTGGTAAAAAAATTAGATGACGCTCTATGGGCATTTCGTACAGCCTATAAAACTCCCAATCGGAACTCCCTATCGTTCCGACTTCTTTATGGAAAAAAAACGTTTCCATTTTGTCGTTTGAAATTGAACATCGTGCTTACTGGGCCTTGCAAAGCTGCAATCCTGATCTTAAGATTACAGGAGAAAAACGATTTCTACAGTTGCATGAGCTCGATGAATTGAGACTTCAAGCATATGAGAACTCCAAACTCTACAAAGCCTGGACCAAAGCCTATCATGATAAAAAAAAACTTAGAGTTAGAAAAGAATTTAAGGTCGAAGACAAAGTTTTCCTGTACAACTCTAAATACAAATTCAAAGCTCCAAAGCTTAGATCAAAGTGGTATGGACCGTTCATAGTCAAACATGGTTATCTATCCGGATATGTTGAATTATATGACAAACATGGAGGAAGCTTCATTGTTAACGGACACTGTGTTAAACTCTACCACGATGAGGAGCAGTTAAATGAACTTACCATAGAGGAGATTTACCTTATGTGTGAGGATGGAAGAATGAAAGCTATTCCATTCATGGCACCGTTTCTAGCGAACTACCATGAAACCATGCCATGGGGATCAGATAAACCATACATTTACAGTGTCGTGGAAAACACGTGTAACGAAGCTAAGTTATCTAATTTAGATAAAACTGGGAAAGGAATAGTGATCGATAATATTTTGTATGTCCTAAGAGAAGGGTCATCACTTGAAAAGAAATGAAAGAAGCAACCAAGTCCAGTTGACGACTCACTCAAAAATTAAGCGCTTTCACGGGATGACAACCAAGAATTAATTTAATTAGTAAAAAAAACGTCCGAAACCCTCAATAAAATTTAAGTGTGTTGGTGCGACAATCAAAATGAAATATATTATTGTTTGCATTTCTTTTGTATTTTAGACTATTGCAGGAAATGACACACTTAGAAGCTCAAGTACCATCGCATTGCATGAACATCTGGTTTTTCTCTTATTTCCCTATTTCAGTTTTTGCCCATTTTGTCGCATTAAGGGCTATGCTAAATGTATGTGGGGGGAGAATAGGGAAAACAAGGTTGTTTTTAGTTTTTTTTAGCTGAGCTTAAAAATTGTTTGCCCCGGTAATTTAATTGTTTTCATAAATTACAACGAGATGTGTCCTAGTGATAAGTGTATACACATGATAAGAAACCAAACAAAATAACATCAGTTTGTTTTTGTAATTCGCTTTAATGCCTTGAGCTAACCATCTCGGTTAGTTCAACATATTTTTTCATGGTCCCATTTGTCAGTTATAGCGTCCTTTGCTTTTAAGAAAAATATTACACATAGTTTAGCTTTACCTAAATAACCGAAGCCTACAGGTTAGTTGCTAGCTATGTGGATCGATGGTTGATATGTGGGAAATCCTTATGAATTTTTGAGAGAGTTCCTAGCTCCATGCTTAAGGACATATAATCCTTTGCTAGTATGTCGATCGAATGAATGAAAAAAAAGTGAATAAATAGCCAATGAAGCTATACATCTTATGAAGATGAAGGAAGATGAAGAAAATTGGTGTCGATTAGCCAATGTGCTAAGTCATGACACAATGTTACGTTTATCTTGAAATTTATATAGGATAGTGGTAAGCGGTGGCTAGTAACATGGTGGTTTGTATACTTCGGTTTTATAAACCAAATCATACACCTGAATCGTTTTCCATTAAAAAACATTAGGCATGTTTCTTTGATTGTGTACACTTAGACGTTATCGAGTACTGTTCTTGATAATTCGCATCTCATTTAGGAAATTGTTTTCTAGAAATTGCTTGAGGTAAAGACAAAGTGTTTAAGTTTATGGGGGGATTTGATAATGCACAAATCGAGTATGTTTTGGGAGCGTTATTCATGCTTTTGTATTAGTTATTTAGTCAGTTACCTATGGTTTTATTACTCGATTATGTCGAAATATGCTTTCTAGTGTAATTGCAACCAAATACAAGAAAACAAGAAAAGAAGAGACGAACATGAGGAGATTATCGCAAGTACAAAGAATCCCACGTCAGGATCAAGTGCGGAAGCATCTCAAAGAAGAAGAAATCTATAATATACGGCAAGCACCAAGACCTGAGATCAGAGTTTTTAATAGAGATTATGGTGAAGTATATAAAGGCCCATGGCCAAGCACAACTCAAGCAAGAGCATTAAACAAAAAATCCAACAAAAAGATTCCACCAGCGACCTCTCAGCCGCCAGGCTGGAGAGTCTGTCGCCCGATAGAAGGAGTGCCGCCCGGCAGGAGGCTTTGTCACCCGGATCTTGGAGCCCACGTTTTTATTTCACTCTAGAAGAAACCTGGAAAGCCAAGAAGGATCTAGACCCTCTAAACCGACTTTGGACACCCCTTTAGACCCTGGAACTGACATAAAATAGTAGTATAAATAGGAGACCCCTATGCCTCATTTTAACACACACCTCACTATTCTCTAACCCAAAACCCTAATCCTCATAGCCACCACTCCTCTCCAAAGTCATCTAAGTCCAGGAAAGTCAGGAAGAAGCTCCAGGAAATCCAAGAAGGAGGAAGGATCCCTCTAAGTCACAAGTTTGTCATTTCTTAGTTTACATTCCTTTAAGCTTTTGCAATACTTTTGTAAGAACTCTCATTATATTTATGAATGCATTATTTTATGGAATTATGTCTTGGTTTAATATGAGTGGCTAGTCCCTCTATGTGCTTGGTTAGATGAAGTTTGTAGTATGAAGATTCGATTATGATAGTGTGGCATGTTAATTCCATTTCAAGCTAAGTCTTAGATCTATTTGTACTTATGTTATAAAGTGGCATAGTTTTATCAACCGGATTGTTTGTTGAGAATATCATAGGTCGAAAGGGATATTGTTAACCAATCAATTGTCGCCTTTTTGTCTACGATCGGCTACCTTTTGTATTGACCATTTCTTAAGCGGTTTGGTAAAACTAGGAACATAATAATCGATGTCTATGGTTTGTGAAACGAACCGCGAATCAAACTCATAGAGGTTGTCTTAGTCTTGCATTGATTGGTTGTGTCTAATGCTTGTTTTTTGTCACTTGGAGTCTTGACGAAGGCAAAAGGTTTTAAAAAACAATAGATTGGATAATTTCCAATTCTTTTAATCAACTTGTTAGTATTTGTCACCTTCATATCGAATCGTATTCCCAAACTGAATTCAATATGTAAACAATATGAACAATATAACTAAATAAATAAGTGATAACAAGATAAATAAGTATGTAAGACAAGAGATAAGAGTTAGAAAGATCAAACCACAACACAAGGATTTATAGTGGTTCGGTCATGAAGCTCCTCTTCGCCCTACTCCACTCCCAAGTACCCAACTTGAGAGTTCTCTTCACTGTGTCAACAAACTCCCTTTAGGTGGAGAAAACCGTACACAAGTAGCTTACACCAATTTCTGACACTAAGCCAAATTTTGAGTTCTAATCTTAGCTAGAACCAATCTACCATACACTTTGTATTTTGAGGACTAAAATACTAACCGCGCTAACACAAGAACACTTCACCTAAGCACTAACATGATCACCCCGATCTAACTATTCTCTCTACGATCACCACGATCTAACTATACTCTCTATGATCACCATGATCTAACTATTACACATAATTATACAAGATGAACAAATGATTTACAAATTATAATACAATCATAACTACGTTACGAAAACATGAACTAAGCTATAATACTTCGTAACTTGATGGTAGGAAGTATTCTTCTCTTGCACTTGAGGATCTAAGCTTGGATCACTTGGAAACAAATACTTAGAATTAAATGATCAAAGGAATAAACGTGAATGTAAACTGATTTTAGAACAGAAATAAAATGTGTGCAAAAGGTGAAAAATCAGTTGGGAACAGTCTGCGATTTATAGTCATAGGTGGGAGCGTTTTGGACTGGCCGACCCCCTTAGCTCCTATGCCGGCCCCCTTATCACTAAGGGGGCCGCCCTTACCTTTAAGGGGGCCGCCCATAGCTGGACGCTCCTATTTTTGTCTTTTCCAGGGGAGGTGTTTCCTAGATCAAATATATCCATTTTTAGGTGGAAAATTTGAATTCAAAACATTTATTTTGAATAAAACATTTCTAATAAATACAAAAATGTTTTGTATAAGTTATAAAATGTTTGTTACATTTTATAAAAAAAATGTGAGGTTGAATAAAAATTCCTTTAATCATAAAATGCATTAAGCATTTATTTATTCATACCTTTAAGTGATTAAATTTTTGAAAAGAAAATTTACGACTAATTACTTGTTTACGTTTAATTTTACGTTGGGCATTTTTACATTTTGTGATTATCAAAACGTAGAGAGGTCGAAAAATATTAATAACGTTTTTAGGTATTTTTTCTATCAACAAACTAAAAATCAAAGGCAAATATAGGTCAAGTGGTAATTCTACTCCCATCCTCCCACTTGGTTTATACAATGTCTCTATTGTACATTAAGGAAATGAAATTAATAGAATAAGAGTAGAATTTGAACAAAAGACTCCCACGAGCATTGTTCCAATCTTCAGATAATAATGGCAAGAGATCATCACTTGACCCTTGCATCCTGAGTAAACGCATATCCCCTTATATTACTAGACAACAAAAAGCATTAAACGTTCAAAAATAAAAATATACAAAAAAACTAACTACTTTCGTAGGAATCACGGTTGCATTTAGCATATGTAACAAGCCTTTTAAACCACTTGGTGGCCCAAGTGGACGAGTGAAGTCTCGTGAGGGTTTCCAGAGAACATACCCACAAAGTTTACTTAATTATACAAGGTTTTGTAAAAGTTTCGAACTAATTTTGGGTTTTCAGAAAGGGATTACGACGTAATCTTGAGTTTGGTTATGCCGTAATCATGTGGTTGTAAAATTTCAAAATTTTGAATTAAGAAAGGTTATGGCATAACTCAGACAGGAGGTTACGCTGTAAATACATTTGTTACGGCATAACCAAAGTGGTTATGCCTACACAGTATCCTTTTTACCACATGAAAACGAGTTGAATTGACCTCGAATTCCATTTTCTTGCTGTGAGAACCTGCAAATCAAGTGAGAAACAAACAAACCAACTAATATGCAAAAAATAAAAGACGAGTTGTCTCCCGACAAGCATTTTTGTTCATTAACGAGTCTTTAAGTTAGACTCAAGACGCTCTACGTCTTTGCTTGGACACTTCTGTCCATGGCTATTAATCTAGGTCTTATTGCAGCAACGTTGTCCCTAGTTCTTGGTGTTTTATCAATTCATAATTCTTTCACTTTTTTGTAAATCTCTTCTGGGCCAATGGTGTATCTAGTAACCTTAAAATTTTCAATATCGGAGGGGGTTTCTTATAGGTTAATCTAAGTAATCTGTACTTTCTCTTATTATAAGCTTTGTTATCTAAGTCAATGAATCCATCGTCTGATCTTGGTTCTAGATAATTAAGTATTCCTTCTAAGTTGTCTTTATCTTTACTTGTACTATTAAGCCAATCATCATTTAATTTATCATGAATAACCCCCATTATTATGTTTTCTTTATCTTCTCCGCATTCCTCTGGGTCTTCTGAGTTTTCATCAATGTCGTCTTCTTCATCTTCGAACCTTTCTCTCCAATTCTCTCCCTGGTCATCTTGCATACTTTCTAATACCTTATTTTCATCCGATCATTTAATCTTAGTTTTTCCCATTCCACATTCTATTGTTCACTGTCATTTATGCTTTCCCAATAACGTTTCTCTTTGTTATTTGGTAAACCTCCTCCATCACATGCGTCACTGTACGGATCACAAGATGCCTAATACTGACGCACATTCTCTTTTTCTTGCAAAATTGCCTCACACCAATGCACTATTTTTTCTTTAGGTGTTAAATATGTCTCTTTTACCACTTCAGTTATCATGTATTCTATTTCTTCATATGATTCATGTATGTTAATGTCATAAGAAAAAATATCTGGGTAGATACCTAATAATCGGTTAAACTCACAGGATTCAGAATCGTATAAGAATAAATAATAATCAATTTTTTAAAGTCATCATCCTTCGAGCATGTTTTGCTTCTTATTGAAGGAACATATTCAAAAATTGTTGTAGTAAAACTACTTCTCATTTTGAATATAACTTTTTCATTTCCTACTTCTAGAGAAATGGACTTTCTAAAGATATCTACCTTAGCATTTGCAGTGGCTAGCAAGGGTATTCCTAAAATGATGGGCATCCTAAAGTCCTCAACCATCTCAAGAATAACAAAATCTACCAGGAAGATAAATTTATCGAATTTTATGAGTATGTTTTCTACTATTCCTTTAGGAGTGCATTTGGTGTTATCAGCCATTTCGATCACCATGTTAATTGGTTTAAGTTTTCCAATGCCCAAATGTTTATACATAGAAAGGGGCATGACATTGACGCTAACTCCTAAATCTACTAAAGCATTATTAAAATCTAACCTTCCAATGGAACACGGGAGAATGAAACTTCCTGGATCTTGTTCCTTAGGGGTTGGCTGATTTTGGAGAAGAGCAGAGCACCTAGGGTTCATTCTAATTTCCTCATATTCTTCGGTCCTAGGTTTGTTTGCCACCAAGTCCTTTATGTATTTCGCGTATTTTTCCGTTTGCCTCATTTCTTTTAAGAGAGGACGGTTTATCTTAATTTTCTTCAGGCTCTCCATAGTCTCGTAAACTAATTCTTCTTCCGCATGATGCTCTATTGTCTAGGAAATGGGATTGGTGGCTCGTAAGGCTCAACATAATAGATTATACTTTGCTTTTCCCCTTTAGGTACTTGTTTAATCTTAGGTGTAATCTCGAGTGCTGCTAGAGCCTCGTCCATTCTTGATTTGTTAGTTTCTTGTCTTTTGTTATCAGAAAATCCCGAGCTAGCAGACCAGTATTCAATTTCCTCGGGCAAATAGTAGAAAGGAGTGTATAATGGCGATCCATCTTCGGTAAAGATTGCCTTGTATTCTTCAAACTTTCCACCATTTTTTCATCCTTCAACCTCATTTTTTAAGGTTCTTACCTTCGTCTCAAGACTTTGGATAATCTTATCATGAGCCTCTCAATTGGATTCTGTTTTTGGTAAAACTTATTTAACCATTTGTCTTGCTCAGCATGTCTCTTAGCCGCTTTTTCCATATATTTATTGATTATTTCGGTTAGGCTTGGTCTCCTCTCTCATGCTGATGGCTGGTCGTATCCAGATACTACTCTATTAAATCTACCGTTGTTTCTACTGTTGTTTGGAAACTCTTCATGTTTAATTTCTTTTATACTTTTTACTTTCTCGTTGAGAGCACATTCCTTGTCGGATGAGCTCCTCCGCATGTTTGACATCCTACTT
>BQNB010006773.1:15802-96151 GCA_026074375.1 Tanacetum coccineum | reverse complement strand
GCAAGTTGATGTAATCAAAGTTAAGATGTGAAAGTTTTCGATGCCATACCCATGCTTCAGTTGGTGAGGCTTTAGCCATGAGACAGATTGGAGTTGATAAAGTTGTTTCTTAAAGAGAAATTGTATAGAGATTAGATCCACGATTACCGGTGAGTAAATCGTTTCCTTGAAGATCTCTACCGAAACACATAGATTTCCGAAAAGCAACCTCCAAATCCGCATCACAAAATTGACCAACTGAGAAGAGATTATGATTAAGGCCTTCGACGTAATAAACCTTGTTGATCGTGATATTTCCTTGAACTAAATCTCCATAACCTAGAATTAGAGAAAATTGATCATTGCCAAAACAAACAGTGCCCAGATATTTTTCAACAAAATTACACAGAATCAATATATTGCCCGTCATGTGCTTTGTGCAACCCGAGTCAACAATGAATAGGATGAGTTGTACAATCTGCAAGAGAATTAGAGGACGATGGAATACATGACAAATTAGATCTTAAAGTATTTGTGAGTTTCAAGACATTAGTTATCCTAGATGCATTATCTATAGCAAAACTAACTCTCTTTTGCACATTCTCATTCCTAACTTTAGGCACCCATTTCATTTTTATCTTAGGAACCCATTTATATCCTGATGGGCATTGTTGTTCTTTCCACCATTTCCACGCCTTACTAGTTTTCTCATATAGCATCCTATAGTAACTCTTGGAATTCTAGACAGTGGATTATGATGCAACTGTTTTCTTACGGTGTGTTGCAACTGATTTGTTCCCTTGACTTTTGGGTTTTCTAGTACTAATAGGCACTACTTTAGGCTTCTTAGTTCTAGCATTCACGTCATTCAAATATTTAGAAACACAAGCATCATGATTCGAATTAAACACACATTTTCCACAAGTAGCACAAACAGCATTAACATTCGAAGTTCTGGATTTTAAACTGTCATTACACGCAGTTACAGACTTTGTTTGATTAGAAATACTAGAAATCCTATGGTGGTCTTCTACTTCAGTCTTCTTATACTTCACTTGACTAATGTTTGGCATGACCTTATCTTTCATTTGAGTGTTCCTAGTCTGTGGTCTGCTAACATTAGTTCTGTGAGTTACTCCTGTAGATGTAGACACGTGAGGATTAGTATTCCTATAAGTCTGAGGCAACTGTGGTGCTCTATTTTGTGTTGTTCTAGATTTAATTCGATACATGCCTGGTTTAATCACATTTGTGTTTCTTACAGCTTGCGTTGCTGTTTGAGGCAAATTCTGTAAAGTGACTGGTTTTGATAAACCCTCTGACTCATTAGTTTTTGGAACCGACTTTTTCTTTGAAAAAATTTTCCTCTCAAGAGAGTCTGAAAAAGGAGCCGGTTTTCCTAAAACTGATGGTTTTGGAATCCTTTGAGCATTAGGTTGTCGAACAATAGATGGTTTATCAAACTTAGTTTCCACAGATTTTCCTTTGCATTTTTCAATGAGTTTCTTTAACTCACATATGGCAATGTTCTTGTCTTGCAGTTGAGCTTTCAAATCTTGTATTTCGAGATATTGTTCACGTTCTTTTTGAAATACATTTGACGCTTTTTCTTTGCAAACTGTGTCATTTTTCAGGTTGTTTCTTGAAATTCTGTGTTAAAGCGATTTCAAGAGAAATTGAGTGTTTTGTAAAAGCTCAGTGTATATTTCTTTACTTACAAATTTAGTTTGTTCAGAAAGCTTTTGTGCAAGACAGTCACATTCTGTCTTTATGAAGTTATAGCATTCTAATTCAGTGATTCACTCTCAATCAGATGAAGATTGCAATACGAACACATAACATCTTTAGACTACATTCTGCAAAGCATATATAACATGTTGGAAAATTCTCGCTTATCAGATTCAAGTTATCACTGTTCATCTTCATAGATTCAACCGTACTTTAAATCTGCATGCATTTCTTGCTTAAGTTCATGTACAAAATGCGAATTATCATTTCTGAGTCTAAGGGCAAGGGGCATCAAACATGTCTTAAATATTGGATTTCCATATATTTGCGCAGTTGGGGTTTCGAAGATGTAAGAAGGGCATTTGAATGTTTCTACAATGCTTGATTGTAATTTCTTTCAGGTGATTAATGTTATTGTCATGACTATTATAGCTTGTCTACTTTTGCTTATTGGATTAGACACTGTGTAGAAATCTAGGGTTTTGAAAATATTTGGTTTGTTTTCACAAATGATTTTCTCCACATTTTCTTTCTTATTTCATTTGCCTGTGCGAACTGAATTTCATAATGCTGGGTTTGGGGGTTTGAAAATTGCTAAAGGACTATTTAAAACTTTGTGTAGTCAAAAGGTTTCACTAAGTCTTTATTTAATTTTGATCGACTCTCATTATCAAGAGTCAGAGTCTCTTCCCGATCGGGGACGAGTCTGTTTGCAGGATCAGATTGGTCATGTGGGATCGCATACAAACAATGGTAATATCAATTTTGGCTTTTTGAGGTACTTTGGATTTGGCCAAAGAGTAGGTCTTCCATTAAATGTAGGGCATTTGGGTTCTAAACATTGAATGGTTTTGATTGATTGACTCCTTTTGTAAACAATTTCATTCAAAAACTTTATTTGTTTTCCATTGAAATCATTTTGTCAATATCTTTTTCTTCCTTAAGCTTAAACTCCGTTATTACCTCTTGATTTTCTCCTTGCAAGACCTTCGTATGTAAACTTGGTTAAAAGGACTCATGTTGGACTAACTCATCCTGTTTCTCTTTGACAACGGATTTTCGTAGGCTTTCACTTTAAACTTTACTTTTATTGTCAATTCTTTTTTGAGCTATTAGTCCTTGAGCTTCATTGTAAATTATGTTCATGTTTGTCATAGTCAATGTACAATCATTAAAGGCCTTGTATCTCTCAATCTCTGTTGTTTATTTTGAAGTGCAACTAAGCATCTATCCCCGAATACTATTGATTATCTTAGTGTTTACTTAGATTCCGCTTAAGAATAGATTTGCATTAGTTAACTCTTGAGTCAATGTTGCATTTGCTCTTCTTTCATTGCTTTTGAAATCTTTTATTTTCATCTCGACATCAAGCTTTAAATTAGCAATTAAATTAGCATGTGCAACATGCTCATCATCAATTCTACATCAATTGGGTATCCTTTGATTCATTATCACACATATTCCGGTGAGTCAGGAGTGACATTTACTATCATTCCGTTTCACTGCCACATGTGTTACTAATGGATTCAGATTGGTCAAAATGTTGTATTTCATTGGCAAACACATCATTATCGTCAGTATCGTATTGTACCTGTTCCAATGGCTCTGAATCAGTGCCCGAGTTTGCATTAGGAACCTCCTGGATCTTTGTCATATAGTTGTAATGTGCTTCCAACTCTTGTTCATAAATCTCTTCATCCGTGTCTACTAGCCAATCAGATTGCTCTGCTTGAAGTTGAACACCTTTCTCAGCTTGTTTATCACAGCAACATCTTTTCCTTGTGATGTGGAGTCTTTAAACCCGTTTTGGCTTTCTGCATTCTTAGCAATGACAAAATCCTTGCAGTTAAAACTCTGTATCCCAGACTGTTGCACTACCTTCTCAAATGCAGTACACAGTTCCTTGTTTGTAGAGCCAAAAATAATGTGATCAACATACACCTGTACAAGCAAAATATCTCCTTTTTGCTTCTTGATAAATAATGTATGATCTATCTTCCCTCTTTTAAACCTATTGCCCAACAGATAGTTAGCCAAGGTTTCATACCATGCTCTTGGTGCTTGATGTAACCCATAAAGTGCCTTGACCACCTTGTAAACTTTGTCTGGATGGTCAAGATCTTTAAATCCTGGTGGTTGAGTAACATAAACCTCTTCCTCAATGGTTACATATAAGAATGCACTCTTCACATCCATTTGATATACCAGAAAACCCATAAAAGAAGCATAGGCTAAAAACAATCTTATTGCCTCAATTCTTGCCAAAGGAGCAAAAACTTCTTTATAGTCTATACCTTCTTCTTATCTATGACCCTGTGCAATCAACCTTGATTTATTCCTAATCACAATCCCTCTTTCATCTTTCTTATTTATGAAGACCCATTTTGTTCCAATGGCCCTCTTTCTAATAGGAAAATCCACAAGTATCCAAACCTGTTGGAGTTTGAATTGCAAAAGTTCTTCCTGCATTGCTTCCACCCAAGATGAATCAAATAGAGCTTTAGCAATACTTATGGGTTTAATATGTGATAGGAAACAAGCATATAAACAAGTATTCAAGGTATCATGTGTTTTCTGTTCATATACAGCACTGAGAAACCCTTGTTCAGAAGTAGGTTTTGTCATTCTTCTTGTCTGAATAAAGGACTTCACATCTCCAATCACATTTGTAATTAGGTGACCTTTATGGATTCTTGTATTTGGAGTGGTTGGAACTATATAGGAATTAAGGATGTTCCCCAAATCAACTTTTGGTTCATCTTCATCACTGAAGAATTCAACATGAGTGGCTTTAAGTGTATGACTAGCTCCTATTTTAAACATGTCTTTAGGGCTATCTGGAGCATATGAACTAGCAGTATTAACTGATGGATCAACAGTATTAAGTATAGAACTACCAGTATTAACATCAAGACTAGAAGTATTAACATGTTGTCCAACAACATTAACTTCTTTAGGACTGCTAACATCATCATACTTATCTTGTTCATCATTCTCATTATCTGGACCATCTCCATCCTGCTTTTGATCATCACCAATAGACTTTGGTTCACCATTATCAACATTCTGGGTAGGTGAATCAAAGTATGAAGCATCTTTCCAAATTGGCATCACAATGCAATCTTGACTAATTTCTTCTGATGTACCTGCATTAAGTTCTTCTTGTGTACCTACAGATTCATTAATGATTGTACCTGCAACAACTGGTACATAATTCATAGATTGGGTTAGAGAATCAATGTCAAACAGCCACTTTGGACCATTCCCTTCTATCATAGGCTTATTCTCTAAAAACCCAATATGCAAGTTTTCTTACTACCTACCCTCCTGAGTTTGTCTAGTGTTGTATACCCTGAAAAGCTTTACTACTAACTACACAAAAATATCCATCAAAGAACCTTGCATCACTTTGCCATCAAACTTGACATAAAACTGTCTAAAGTATTAAAAATAGTAAACATGACATCCAAAAATGTTCAAAACTTAAGAGCAGTTTAAAACCTCAAAAAGTTCATAAAGGTGTCTTGTTAAAGGCATGACTACTAAGACCCTATATTGTACATAGCAAGCAGTAACTAACTGCTTCACCCCAAAATTTGTAGTAACTCAGAGTCAGCTAACCTAGTGCTAGCACCTTAGTTAGTGTTCTATTTCTCTCTCACTACACCTTTTACTGAGAGTGCCTGGCAGCACGATATTCTCTCTTAATACCTGTTAGCTCTTCAAAAATTCATCCATAACTTTGTTCTTAAACTCTGTTCCATTATCACTTTTGATGTATTTTCACTTTCATATCCACTAGAGTTTTCTATTTCCTTTGATAAAGTTCTAAGATCTCACAGGTTCCATCCATAAGCAGATAAAAAGAAAACCAAGTAAACCTCTATAATCCTCCGTGACTACTAACAATATTCATAGCAATAAAGTAACTCACAAAAGTTTTGACCAACCAGATCTATAGAAGCATAAACAAAAGGCTTAGTAATTTGATTCAGAACCTTGGACTTACAATAATTCTGGTGTTGCTTCCCTTTTAAGACATAGTAACACAGGTTTTGGTCATTTTCAAAATGTTTTTTTCGCAATCCTCTTAACAAAGATTATCCCTTAACAAGCTTGTTTATTTTTTAAAATTAATGGACCAGCCTCCTGTCGGTTTATCCTTGAATCACTTCACTTCATTACCCTTAACCAGAAAATAAGGAAGAAACAGAAAATTATAAGAGAGAAAGCTAGAGAAAAACTAGAGAGAGAATGGAAAGTTTACTTGCAATATCAAAAAGTTTACAAATGAACCAACACCCTCTCCTTCCTTGGAGAGGGTATTTAAGTGATAGACTAAAAAGGCTTCGCATGTCTTAGTAATTTCTACGCCGGGCTCGGGTTTAACTTGGGCTTCGCCTGATACACGTACCGAATTAGATTACAATTAAGAGTCCGTTTACCCTTCAGCCTATTTACAAGGTATGATTAATTATAGTGAGCCGAGACCTAATATAATTATGAACTAACTTCCATTGTTTCGACTTAATATTTGTGAGGCTAACAATTCCCCCGAAGTGAGTTCATTGTGACACTATCTCCTTCGTGAAGACAAAAATCAATGATATAGATTTTTGTCTTAAGATCTCGTGGTCTTGGTCTCTGAATTCGTTGTAGGCTTGTTCCTTCAAGCTTTGTGATCTTTGATCTTACCATTTCATTGTCGTGTTGACTTCGTATTATGTCCGAATCTTTAAATCTTATCCTTCTTGTCTTGATCATCTTTCCACCAATTGCATCTTAGTGTCTTGACCAACATGCCATCGTCATGACTTTGCATCATCTTGAAAGCTGCTAACAAATCTCCCTTGATAGACTTGATATCTTGAAGAAGATCATGTATAATCCGAGTTTGTGCGGACGTCCATTTGTCATTAATTCTTAAGCTTTCATGAATTTCTTGCATCCTTGATGCTTATAGAATGTCTTTGTAGTTTGAGCATGAGCATGTGGAAGAATTTTCGAACTTTAACTGGAATGAGCTTCACCATCTCCATCTTTATGTTTCCTAAAAAAAACATTAGCAATAAAGTGGGTGAACGAAGATGCTTTTCATTCGTTCCGATTGGTCAGATAACCTCAGCGTTCTGTAGACCGTTTTAACATATAAATACAATACCTGTATCAGTAATTCAAAGAATCTCCTTGACGTTTCTAGCTCAAAGCGTAGTCTTCTAACACAGATTATAGATTGTCATGTCTTGCTAGTTCTCATTACGTAAACGTCTCAAAGCAAAGACCAACACGTTATGAGTGAATCAGATAGTACCTATCTTTCTGATTATGTCGTTCATTCATTTACTGGACCTTATCGATTTCGTAGTTGACACGAAGCTGATTCGTACAGAATCTCGCAGTCACCTACCGCAGTGCTGTTTGATGATACAACTGGAAGGATTTTTCCAAAAAAAAATTTTATTCAATACCCCATTGTGAAATACTAAAGAATCACACAGAATGTTCTGGCAGAATCACAAAAGATAAATCGTAGGCCTCCTTTTAACAGCTGTGAACTTAATGTATGTTCAACAATTTTGTCATGTATGTGTCCCTGAATAAAATTTTCTTATTTGATGATCTCTTGCTCTAACACGATAGTGCATTTTGTTTTTTAGTAATCGGAGGCTGGAGCAGACTGCCACCTATTCAATATTAACTAACTCGGAGTGAGAAAGTCAATAGTAGTCGAGTGTATCTCCATGACAAATGAGACAAGTTTCTTTTGAGAGAAACCCGAATGGCTGGGAAGGGTTGTGCATTGCATCACTGGGTCAATGATGTCGTCTTCAATGTTAGCAATCAACCATTTGATTCTACAGCATATGTATTGACCCGATTTCTGCCTAAAGTTGGTGTTGAGGCTTCTTCTTAAGACCCTTTAATCCATACATTTCTTTTTAATTTTCTTCAACCGCCTTCAATGCTTACAAAACGTCATACAACACCTTGTTGTGATGTCCAGTGTTAGAAGCTCAATCTTAGTCGGCATTATTCCCATATACATTCATCTCCAATCATACCTAAGGAATGCTATTTCTAAGTTTGGATTATCCTTGGGTAGATCCTCCGGTTCTGGTTGGATCATAGGATTGATTCCTAACCTAACCACCTTATGATTTCAGAATCGTCGTGAAATTAAGATGTTGTTGGGTATAAGATCGAACCATAAAACCTTTTCTTTCTGTTCAGCACATTGAGTCAAACAGATCATATTTTAATTACATTTCTCCCCTAATTTTAAATAATAAACACTTAGTTTTTGAAATACCTTGTGATTAAAATATGTCTTGAAAAATCTGTAGGAGAGCAATATGTTTCACATGATGGTTTGTAACATTTTGATAATTTGTTTTGAATACATAAAAAGTCATTAATGATTATCCAAGAACAATAAAAGTGTTGTTTTTCAAAAAACTCCCCCTCCAAGAATAGGACCAATTAAAAAATTGTGTGGTCCTTTTTGAAAACATTGTGAGGATGGGAGTGTTGATCACAACATTTTTTGAAAGAATATGAAGTGTCATTGAGCAAATTTCTTGAAAAATTGGTTCAACTTTTTTGAAAAACTCCAATGTTAGAGACTTCTCTTCTAAACATCTAAATGTAAGCGCACTGAAACGTACACTATCCTTTTCTTGAAGCTATAAACATAGAATGTTCTTGTAAAAACACTCAAGACCGAAAACGTTAATTTTCTCTTGTGAGGTTAAGTATAACCTTCCTTTATTTGAAGTCCGGTTATGTACTTACATTGCACATAAGGCCATCTAAAAATTAAAATGACATGTTTGAAAGCATTTGAAACTCCTGTTCGATACTCATTGACACGTCCGTATTCGAGATTATTCAACCTTCAAGGTACGTAAATGTTATCGATTCAAAGACCATTCGAGAAGAATATTTTTTTGAAACATTTCTGATTTTTTTTTTATTTTGTATTTTCTTTTTGGTAATGTTATATTTTTTGTAGTTTTTCTTTTGAAATTTTATATTTTTGTATTTTTACTATTTTTTTTCAAAACTTAGTTACCTGTTATAGTTGAGATGAGGTAGTCAAGCAGATTCTTTCATCATGATACACAAGTACTGCTGAGTCAAACATCACATATCCAATTCGTCAGACGAAATAACTAGAACTACTTCGGTAAAAAGGGTCATTAGTAAACAATGCAGCCAATTGGTATTCAGTTTCAGCTGACAAAGTACAATTTCTATTAATACCGTTTCACATGTTGGCCCTTTCTGAAGGATACCGAGTATGGATATGCTTGGTACGGTGAGTGAGCTGCACGGAGGTAGCATGATTATTGCTATGGCTACTAGATCGCAATACAACGGTATTTGTTGTAGTTAAAGCCATAATCTTGAAGCTGTGTCCGCATCCACATGACTTGAGCACAACGTTGCCAAATAACGCCTACGTATTCAGCCTCTGCTGATGACATGCAGTACAGTTCCTGCTTCTTTGAACTACCTACTGACTAACTATCAACCTAGAACTTTATTCCTCCAGAAGTGCTTTGCGAGTCTCAAGGCAACTGGCATGACGACAACTGAAACAAGCGGTTAGTTCAAAGCCAGAACCTTTTGTATACCAGAGTCCCATTTGAATGGTACCTCTTAAGTATCGAAAGTCCTTTTAAACCTCTTTGATGGTAGTTTTGCAGTCGGTCTTGCTTGATATCCTTGCACAATAACATACAGCTTGCAGTATGTCCTGTCTACTAGATGTCGAAACATGGATGACACCATTTTGCTACGGTTAGTCCATGTTGACTAGCGGGTTTCACCCACTCAAGTCTGCTTACTTTTAGTTTTCGTAGCCATTGGTGTAACCATACTTTGTCTTTTTCCATAAAAGTGGGAATAAAATCCAATGTTTTTTTCAGGAACTCTAAGGTGTATTGGCCTTATTTGATAAAAATACCTGCGTGTGGGGATTGGTGATCTGAAGTCCGAAAAAGAATTTCATTTCCCCCATTAATGAATCCTCAAATCTCTACCCTGCATTAATTTTTCAAAACGTTTTGAAACATTTAGGGTTTGTGGAACAAAAATAATTTCATCAACCGTAAATATCTGCACATGTCGAATGGCATCCCCGTATTTTTATCGTGAAAGGTCGGGTCCAATTATACCTTTAGTAAAACCTTTGGAAATCTAGAATTTTAAGAGTTCGTCATACCAGGCTCTCAGAGCTTGTTTTAATCCATATAGAGCTTTCCTTAGACGGTAAACTTTGTCTGGATGATCAGGATCAACGAATCCGTCTGGTTGTGCCACATAAACCTCCTCCTTCAATTGACCATTAAGAAATGCCGTTTTTAGGTCCATCAGATAAATTGGAAAAGACTTGTGTGCAGCATATGCGACAAAAATCCTGACAGCCTCCAAGCGAGCAACTGGAGCAAATGATTCTTCGAAATTCAATAACCCTCATCCTAGTCATAACCCTTTGCTACAAGTCGTTGCTCTTTGTTGCGAATATAGTTTGTTCTTCCTCCTTTTTTGTTTTCCATAACCACCTTTCAGCTTAATTACGTTCTTGGCAGAAGGTTTTGTCAACGAGTTCCCAACTTGTAGTCTGTCCAACTATGAAGTTCTTCTTGCCATTGTCTCTATCCATGCAATTCACCAATGCTTCCTTCATGTTTTTTCTGTTTCAAACAATACTCATAACAAAGAACGGTGAATGCGAAACATACACATTTCAGTATCTGTTGCAAGTTGTCATCTTGTTTGCACTGACTTGGATGGATTTCCACCGAACTTGAGTTAAACTGGTGATCTTTTTCCAATTTCGTATTCTGAATCTTGAGGTTGATTAAAGGATAACACAATTGAATTCACCAATAATAATGAGAAGACTCAGCATGTTATTCGTGTACCGGGATACAGAAAGGATGGTAAATTCCTGCTTGATTATCGATGTTTTCCCTCAAAGCATAAACATTTTGTGTAATTGTCTGTTCTGATTAGGGTGAATATTCGTTGAAGGGTTGTGTCTTGTTATGAGTAGAATTATCGTGGGAAAGAAGATGACTTGTTACTAAGAAAGTACCATCATTGAAAAAATTCTATCCATACCACGGACCGAAAAGAAATCCACTCCAACTCTTGTTGTGATGGAACTGTTGGTGATCGTGCTAAAGGGAGAAACATTTTGTAGTTCTGGTGCAAGGGTCAGGGTTTGTCATATTTGACGGCCTTTTGTCGTTGGGGAACCGAGGAGAACTGAATTGTCCCATTAGTCAACAAGACGTCTCGAATTTCTTTGATCTTCATCAAATCTGAGATGGATGGATTCAACTATCAACCATTTCTCATATTGTAAGACAACGATATCCCTTTTGACTGAGTGTGAGTAACCCACAAAATGCAGCGAATCCCCTTTTTCTTTTCCATCTTATCTCAATTCTCACCATATGCTGGTTAGGTAACAATTGCAACCAAAGATGAAAGGTGTTTTGATTGAGGGTTTCTGTCATTAAAATGATGTGATATGCCTTTTTCTCATGAGTTGGGATGATGATGGATCTATTTTGAGTATAGCATGCGGTTGTAATTGCTTTAACCCAAAAGAATAAAGGAAGTTTAAGAAGCCAGAATAGCATCGATCGAGCAGCTCAACGAGAGTGTCGGTTTCGTCTTTCGACAAACAGGCGTTCTGTTCAGTTGTCGAGGATAGAAGTTAGATGCTCAATTCCTTCTTCTTTAAAGTATGCATGGAGTGTCTTGTTTAAGAACTTTGTGCCTCTGTCAGTGCTTACAGAAAATTACTGACTGGGCTTGAAGATTTCTTGGATCATCATTAGAAAGTCTTTTTATAAACTTACAGGTGTTTCACATCCTTAGAAACGTAGAAAGAGAGTCCAAGTTATCTGGAGTAGTCATCGACGATTAACCAGAATATATTTCTTCCATTATGCTTGTAACCCGCAATTGGACCACATAAGTCCCATATGAAAGTTAAATTTAAAAAGAATAAAAAAATTATAAAAAAAAAAAAAAATATTTAAATAAAATAAAACATTTAAAAAAAAAAAGGGGATAAGAAAAATTTAAAAAAAAAAATTAAAATTAAAAAATAAATTATAAAAAAAAAAAATTAAAAAAGAAAAAAAAATGGTTTTTTTAAAAAAAAAAAAAAAAAAAATAATAAAAAAAAAAAAAAACATAAAAAAAAAAAAAAAAAATAAAAATAAAAAATATGAAAATTTAAAAAATTAAAAAAAAAGATTAAATTTAACAAATTTAAAAAAAAATATAAAAAAAAATAAAAACAAATAAAAAAAAAAAAAAATTATAAAAAAAAAAAAAAATAATAAAATATAAAAAAAAAAAAACAATAAAGAAAAAACAAAAAATTAAAAAAAAATAAAAAAAAAAAAAAAGAAAAAATTGTTAAATAAAACAAAAAAAAAAAAAAACAAGAACAAAAATAAAATAAAATGAAAAAAAAATTTTAATAAAAACAAAAAAAATTTAAACCGTCCTTTCGAATTTGGAACATTTCTTTGACTTGAATGAACTTTCATTTTGCTTACAACACTTCACAAGAGGAACATAGTTGACCTTGACATACTTCAGTTTTTGGTAAACCAATCACAACATCTTTTCTTTGAAAGCAGTTGATTAGTCAAGTTGAGATGAAAAGTCTTCCAATGCCAAAACCTGCTTTGAGTTGGTGATGCTTTAGAGACATGAACAGATTAGAGTTGATGATGTGGTTTGTTGAAGAGAAATTGTATAGAGATCAGATCCACGATATACCGGTAGTAAAGTCATTTCACCCCTTCCCCCTGAAGATCTCTAACAAAACAGTAATTTCCAAAATGCAAACCTCCCAATACGCAGCACAGAATTGACACAACTGAGAAAAGATTATGATTTAGACCTTCGACATATAACCCTCTTGATCGTGATATTTCCTTAAACCAAATCTCCATAACCAAGAATTAAAGCAAATTGATCATTGTCAAAACGAACGGTACCTAAATATTTTTCCACTAAAATTGCAACAGCAGCGATAGATGACTGTCAAGTGCTTTTGTGCATCCAGAGTCAACAATGAATGGATGATTGTCTAATACTGCAAGAGAATTAAGGACGATAGGAATACATGACACATTGGATCCCTAAAGTGTTTGAATTGTAAGACAATAGTTATCCCTAGAACATTAACTATGGAAAAAACTGACTTTCTAAGTCACACTTCGTAATCCTAACTTTAGGTACCCATTTCCCTTTTTGTCTTAGGAACCCATGTATATGCTGATGAGGCAATGTTGTGCTATCCACCATTTCCCACCCTTATTAGTCTTCTTATACAACATCCAATAGTAAACTCTTGAAATTTGGTGATAGTGGAATTATGATGCATACGTGTTTTCTGCTTTATGGGGTGTTTGCAAATAGATTTGTTCGCTTGACTTTTGGGTTTCTAGTACTAATAGGTACTACTAGGCTTCTTAGTCTAGCCTTCCGGTCTTTCAAAACTTAGAAACACAAGCATCATGATTCGAATTAAACACATATATTTCACAAGTAGCACAAACATCATTAACATTTGAAGTTCTGGACTTTAAACTATCAATACACGCAGTTACAGACTTTGTTTTATTAAGAAATACTAGAATCCTAGAGGTGTTCTTCTACTACTTCATCATCTTAAACTTCACATGACTAGTGTTTTGGCACACCTTATCTTTCATTTATTGCTCCTAGGATTTGGTCTGCTAACATTAGTTTTTGTGAGTTACACCTGTAGATGTAGACACGCGAGGATTAGTATTCTTAGAAGTCTGAGTCAACTGTGGTGAGCTCTATTTTGTGGTACTACTTGCAATGCGATACATGCCTATTTAATCACATTTGAGTTTCCCCTTACAGCCTTTTGTGCTTGTGCTGTTTGAGGCAAATTCTGTGGAGTGACTGGTTTTGATAAACCCTCTGACTCATTAGTTTTTAAAACCGACTTTTTCTTTGCAAAATATTTTCTCTCAAGAGAGTCTGAAAAAGGAGCCGGTTTTCCTAAAACTGATGGTTTTTAGGAAATCCTTTGAGCATTTTGGTTTCGAACAACATATGGTTTATCAAACTTAGTATCCAATAGAATTTCCTTTGGCATTTTTCAATGAGTTTCTTTAACTCCGCTTATTGCAATGTTCTTGTCTTGCATGAGCTTTCAAATCTTGAATTTCAAAATATTGTTTCACTGCTCCTGTCGAGAATACATTTGACGTAATTTTCTTGCAAACTGTGTCAATTTTTCAGTTGTTATTGACATTCATGTAAAGAGCGATTTCAAGAAAATGGAGGTTTTTCTAATTTAGCAAAACTCTGTAAAAGCTTCAGTGTAAATCTCTTTGACTTACAAAATTTCCAGTTTGTCCCAAAAGCTTTTGTGCAAGACAGTCACATTCCCCTGACATTATGAAGATATTACGCATTGTAATCCAGTGATCTCATCTAAATCAGATAACGATGCAAATAAGAACCACATAACATCTTTAGACTCCACATTCATGCAAAAGCATATCATACATGTTGGATAAATTCTGCTTATCAGATTCAAGTTCATCAAGTTCATACTGTCAAGATATTCAACGTACTTTAAATCTGCATCATTCTTTCTTAAGTTTCATGAACAATACGAAACTATCATTCTGAGTCTTAAGGGCAAGTGCATCAACATGTCTTAACTAGATTTCCATATCTTGCGGCGGTTGGGTTACGAAGAGGAAAAGGTCCGTTTGAATTTTTACCCATTCGTGATTGACAATTTCTTTCAGATCATTAATGATATTTGTCATGACATTATATGCTATGGTCTACTTTGCTTATTGATTTAGACACTGGTAAAGAATCTCAGTTTTGAAATATTGGCTTTGTTTTCACAAATGACTTTCCCCCACATTTTCTTTCTTATTCCATTTGCCTTGCGAACAGAATTTCATAATGCTGATTGGGGGATTTGAAAATATCATAAAGACTATTTAAACTTTTGTCGTATCAAAAGGTTTCACTAAGTCATATATTCAATTATTGATCGACTCTCGTTATCAAGAAGTTTAGAGTCACTTCCCAATCGGATGACGAGACTGTTTGCAGATCCCTATTGGTCATGTGGGATCCGCAAGATACAAACATGTTTTATCTCATTTTGAGCCTATTTGAGGTACCTTGGATTGGCAAAAGGTAGGACTTCATTGAATGTAGGTCATTTAGGTGCTAACATATGAAGTGGTTTGATTGACTGACATCCGTTTGTAAACAATTCATTCAAAAACTTTATCTTTTTTTCCATTAGAAATCATTTTTGTCATTAACTTTTTCTCCTTAAGCTTCAAAATTCTTATTTACCTTTGTTTTCTCTCCTTGACAAAGACCTTCGTAATGTGACTTGGTTAAAAACTCTGTTTGACTAACTCATCATGTTTCTCTTTGACAACATAAATTTCGTAGGCTTTCACTTTTAAACCTTCTTTTATGTCAATTTCCTTTTGAGCTATTAGTCCTAGAGCTTCATTTATCTTAGTTCAAGTTTTGTCATAGTCAACTGTATCCATCATGTAAAGGTCCTTGTACTCTCAAACCTCAGTTTGTTTATTTTGAAGTGCCACGAATGCAACTAATCCCTGAATACTATAGATTCTCCTAATGTTCTAACTAGTTTTCCCGCAAGAATAGATTTGCACTCAGTTAACTCTTGAGTCAATGTTGCATTTGCTTTCTTTAATTGCTTTTGAATCTTTTTATTTTCATCGACATCAAGCTTTAAATTAGCAATTAAATTAGCAAGTGCAACACGCTCATCATCACATTCTACATCATTTTGGTCATCCTGAATATCATTATCACACATATCCGGTGAGTCAGGAGTGACATTACTATCATCCGTTTCCACTGCACATGTGTTACTAATGGATTCAGATTGGTCAAAATGTTGTATGTCATTGGCAAACACATTATTGTCAGTATCGTATTGTACCTGTTCTAATGGCTCAGAATCAGTTCCTGAGTCTGCATTAGGAACCTCCTGAATCTTTGCCATGTAACTATAATGTGCTTCCAACTCTTGTTCATCAATCTCTTCATCCGTGTCTGCTAGCCAGTCAGATTGCTCTGCTTGAAGTTGAACACCTTTCTCAGCTTGTTTACACAGCAACATCTTTTCCTTGTGATACGTGGAGTCTTTAACCCGTTTTGGCTTTCTGCATTCCTTAGCATAATGACCAAATTCCTTGCAGTTAAAACACTGTATCCCAGACTGTTGCACTACTGGACCACCTATAGTTTCCCTAGCCCCAACAACATTCACTGCCCTTTGATTCCCAAACTGTCCAGTCTGATTGTCATTCCTGTACCTTGGAGTAGTATCCACATTCTTGTTTCTGGTGTTTTGAGAAGTACCTGAGGTTGTTCTACGGTAGGTTTGTAGAGTTTCTTGAAGTACTTTGCAATGAGAGCAAATTTTTCTGCAAGTCCATTTATCCTTCTGAGCTGTCGGTTTATTGTTCAGGATCACCATGTCTTCTTCAGAAAAGCTGACTCAGATGGTGGTGTGATTGGTTTGGCCTATCTCTTTGCCTTTGTATCTTTAGTTGCATGAGATCTGGTTGGAGTGAAAGCTTTTTGATGTTGGTGCATAATGTTTGTGAGGTTTTGAAGTTTGGATAATAATAAGGGTCTTGAAGTGTTTGAGCAGTAGCAACAAGTGCTAATGGGTTAGCATTCTTGGCCATTCTTTCAGCACGGAGTTCATTAACTTCCTTTTGGTATTGTTTCAGAATGTCAAAGAGCTTATGGTATGAAACTTCATCCAACTTGTGTTGTTGCTTCACAATTGTGACAAATCTTGACCATTCTGGTTGAAGTTGTTGAAGAAATTGAACATTGACTTGCATCGTTGCAACTGTCAAATTGTTTCTGATCATTTCATTCATCATTTTGTAGAATCTTGTGTAGTAAGACTCAATTGTTTCTCCATCGTGAGAGGTGAATTGACCAAACTCCCAAAATAAGTTTGTCTTGACATCTTGAATATTGAGTGATTCACCTTGTTGTAGCCTTTCGATGGCTTCCCACATTTCTTGAGCTGTCTGACATGCATCAACAGTTGAGTATATTTCATCTCCAATTCCAGTCAATATCAAATGAATCGCTTCTTTTTCTGATTCAAAATGAGCTCTGTTCTCAGGAGTCATATTCGTAACAGTCTCGACTGTTGTTTGTTCAGGAACTGCTGGAGAATCCTCTGTTGCAGGAACAGCTGGAGTTGTGACAATCGTTGGAGTGTAAGGACCTTTAAGAATGCACTTCTGTAAGGCATCACCATTTGGTCTTGTATCAATGTATCGTAAGAACCGTGATCGCCATTGTGCATATCGTCCTGTTGCAAGCATTGGTGGACGATCCCTTGAACCTGCTGCCATTATGTTGTTATGCATTTGACTGTCGGTTGTGGAAGTTACAATTGGAGTTGTCATGATGAATGATTAAAGAATTATGAAGTGATAAAGTGATTGAAGGATCTTAAGTGTTATGAAGTGTTGATTGGATTGTGGTTTTAAATGAATTACCGTTCACGGGATTTTACAAGTCTATGATTAAACCGAGAAATAGAGTTCTTTCGCGGGATTTTACTAAATCAAGAAGAAACCGTGAATGAATAATTTTTGTTGTTAAAGTTTGTTGATTAAGTGTCCTTGTAGTCCAAATTAAAGTCCAAAGTTCGTTTAATTAGTCCTTGAGGTTTGTTGTAAATTGCTAAGTCTTTCAAAACGCAATCCCAAATGTGAGGCAAAACGCAATTGAGACTCACGGGCAAAACGCAATATTAGCTCTAGGCAAAACGCAACTTAGTCTTGAACAAAACGCAATGAAACCTCTAGGCAAAACGCAACATCTATCTTGGCAAAACGCAGTGAGTTTTTAAGTAAAACGCAACATTTCTTGGACACAAAACGCAATGTATAAAAAAATTAGGCAGAGTAACGTTTAGTCAAAACGCAATGATGGTCTTCGATGAGCAAAACGCAACCTGTGCAGACAAAACGCAACAAAAAAAAATCAAATCGCAGTTACTTGAGAACCAAAACGCAACAACTTGAGAACCAAAACGCAATGACTTGAGAACAAAACGCAGCGACTTGAGAACCAAAACGCAACGTCTTCAAGCAAAATGCAATGGCCTTATGCAAAACGCAATGAGTTTTAAGCCAAAGCGCAATGTCTTCCAATCAAAACGCAACCAATACAAATGTCACTTTCAAGTACGGTACTTGTTTGTCTCTATACTCAAAACGCAACGTCCTTTGTAACCAAAACGCAACGAAGAATTCTTTAAATATCCAAAACGCAACGACGAAAAAATTCTTCTAACTTTTATCTAAACCACGAAATAAGTTGTTGAGCCTTAATAAGTGATACAAGGGATTGTTCTAAACACAAAAGTACACAACTTTAGTCATTTTACCCACGAAATAAAGATCAAACTTTGCTTCTTCTTTTTTCTTGCGTTTTAGTTCGAACAAAAAAAAAGAAAATACAACACGAATTTTGATTTTTTAAACCACAAATCAAACACTAAACACCCGAGGCTCTTGATACCAAATGTCGGTTACCCTCTATCACTTCACTTCATTATCATGTTGCTCGAATACAAGTAGAAAAGAGAAGGAAATTAAGAGAATTGTAGAGAGAGAAACTAGAGAGAGAAAGTAGGAAGAGAATGGTTAATTTACTTGCAAGACAAATGTTTACAAATGAACCAACACCATTTTCCTTGATGGAAAATGATATATATACCCTACACAACTACATGGGGCGTGTGGGCTTTTACTTGGGCCGGGCTCGGGATTGACTTGGGCTTTAGCCCGATACACATACAATATTAGCTTACATTTACGAGCCCGTTTACCCTTCTAGCCTATTACAACGCATAATTAATTAAGTGACCAAGACCTAATATAATGAACGGATTTCCTTGTTCGACTCAATATTTTGAGGCTAACATGTAATCATACCAGCTTGCTATGAGTAACAAGGCTAAGCGCATCATAACAATTGATCCAAGCTAGCTAAAACATGCTCTCTTATACACTCAACACATTAATTACCAATATTCAACATTATGATAAAGCATTATAACAAGTTAAGGCCAATTTACTTAGCTCAGTACACGAGTGTCCTATTTTAAGAACAAATCACCAGTTACTTAATTCCTAAACAACAATCACTAATAACATTTAGCATATAACCCGGTCTTAATGTATTTACTAATCTAGACCGGTTCGAACTAGAAAAACGAGTCTTGATCCTATTCTTTTTTGGTGGAAAAGTATTTCGAGACCTGTCTTTTAATAAAAAGGTCTCCATGTGGGGGTCTCTAAACTTGTTTGTGTAGCAGTGACATATAGCTAGTAAGAGCTCTCAAAATGCTAAAAACATCATAATGTCATGAACAATGATAGGAACACGGACAGACTCGAAACTGTGATCAAGGGATGTTATACAAGAATGCTTTCGAATTTGGAAGAAGTTTGTAATAGCTTAAACAACTGGTGAGAATAAAAAAAGGTCAGATAATACCACTAAACTTTTAGAATAGGTAGCATGGAGCCCTAAAATATTCATATATTCATGAACTGAAGTGAATCAAAACAATTTCAAAGGGTAAAATGTAGGATTGCTAAGTAGAACAGAAATTTGATGGTAAAACCAAACTTTCCATGTACTCGACTGGGAGTACTCTCCGTAGATATCCGTGCATTTTCTTCCTCGAAATCATCAAGACTTGCCAAATTGTTTGACATTTTATATGAATCCTTAGATGTGTCGTAGATAACAATTTGGTTTGAGCCATTCTTCAGTAGAATTTTACCGTTACCCAAAATACACATTGGGTGGAACTCGGTGAAACGAGTATCTTCCACACCAAATGTAAATGAAAATGTTTTCAACCATGAGTTCTGGATCCCTTGTTCTTTCATCACCCACACAACGAACGTGATTGTATCAATCTTGGTAATCATGCAAAGGCATCCATTTAGGGCACCCAAATGAAGAAATAAGTAGTCAGATTTATGTACTCCAAACTTCTTAGCATCACGTCCATGTGGTAGAGTTATGAAGGAAATTGTCATTTCCTTAACGTTGAGAGCCACTACCCCCATACTTAAAAGTGAAAAAAGCCAATACAAAAAACCATCAAGAAAAATACCCCCATCACCCCAGAAATAAAAATCGGTTTTAAAGAACTGTGGTCGCGTGCTCCACAAACTAGTTTTGAGATCAAATACATCACGCTTGTACACAGTACGATCTTGAGTTGGATGGTCAAACTCTTCAAATCTAACAACCTTCAATTCATTTTTGTCAAATCCAAATACATAGGGGATCTTGCCATCTTTAAAAGGTGGATCCATAACAACAAGTGTCTTGGATGCACGGGTTAACGGATTGTATAGGATCATATGACTGTATTTTAACATATCCGTGAAAACCAAAATTACTAGGCCATCGAACGTTCCAACAATGTATGATCTTGTATACTCTAAGAGAGAAGGAACCTTTACCATATGAACCTTGTCGTGGACTGGTACATTGTCGTCTAAAACAACAAGAGGCTGCGAGTATTTCAGAATGATCATTCGACGTGATCTCGATTTCATAAAATAAGGATTTGAAATAAGACGATTCCAATGTTTTGATACACATCTGAACTGTAATAAAGGCTTTCCGGGAAGTCGAGAAAGTATATTATGAACAATGTCATCGGGTATATATATAACGTCCGCCATCTCTATATGCAACACGCATTAGAAGAGACCGGATGTTTTCAATGGCAGCGGAAGCCGGATGAGATAGGGTTGTTAGTTAAAGCGTTCTTAGGTAGCCATACTTCTACCTTTAATGGATTTTTCCAATTGTTATTTGGGTTAAGTCCATTTAAAAAAAATTGCGACATATTGACATGTCAAATAAATATGATGGATGAAAAAAAAGAAAAAGAAAATATCATATAAGCTGATTGGTACAACTCACTTTCACATGTCATTATGTGGGCAATGTTTTGTAAACTTTTATTGAGTGTAACATTTCTTCTTTTTAAAATGTATAAATGTCATACGTAAATTTTAAGAAACACAAATATCAGGTATGCATACTTTCGAAATCCGTCTCGACATAATACCTTATACCTTAGTTGACGTGACATTACTAGTCACTGGTTAAATTTTTTACGTGACATAGTTAAATGATTTTTATTGGTAATGTGAAGATTACACTAAGATGCCGTTTGGTTAAGGGGGTTGACCCCAAAGATATGGATTTGCCCTTATTTGAGATGTTTGGTTGGAATTTTAGATTAGCATGGGCCCACATAAGACTAAATTTATGGGTTTTGGCCAAAGAAGGCAAGAAGACCAGGATTGAGGTAAAAGTTTTACTCTCTCCGTCTCATATTAAGTGTCCACAATTGAATCTTTGAAGTCTTTTTTCATCAACTTTGACTGTAAATATTTGTGTTTGTGTTATATAATACTTAATAAAAATTATGACAATGGAAAATACATTCAAAACTCTATCAATTCATATATTTTGCATCAAGTATCATATAACATAAAAAAAATAATTAAGGTCAAAGATGAATAAAAAAGACTTGAAAAAGTTAAGCTGGACACTTAATGTGGGACGGAGGTAGTATGAATCTTCTAACATGCAAACGTAGAGCAAGCCTCACCATATGTACAATTTCTTTTTTGACTTTTCAAGTTTGAAATAACTTATTTATTTATTAAACATTTATTTATAATTTAAATATTTATTTTCTCTCTCTTATATTAAACTCAAATCTAAATTCAAATCTAATTTTAAATCCAAATTCAAATCCTAATCTTAAATCCACCTACAAACCAAACGGGCCCTAAATGTTTATTATATTTTACTTATATTTTTCGTATATATCGTTACAAACACGCTTTATATACACATATATAAATATAAATTCTAATAATTATTGATCAACGAGGTATTAGGCGGTCGCGCGTTGCGGCGCGGCCAATCTGAAGCTGATATTTTTCCATAATTATTGTTGACTTGTTTGATCAGAAGTTAGATTGTCATACTTGCAAATTTAGCATCTTGAAGCATGCAATTCGACAACCATGCAATTTAAGGAATAAAAATGTTTAAATTTAACTGTTGTTATATTTGTATCCAAAACTACAATCTATCTTAGACTTAAATAACTTAACTTTTGGATTAGACATACTTGTATTCATTATTATAACTTAAACTCAATTAATAAACAAATAATTTTTAGATTTGATTTTAAAACTTAATAAAATAACATTCACATTCAAATTTAATAAATTTGCAACTACATTATAGTGAACAATTTTCTGTTCTATACCAAAAATATATTTAAACCAACATGTATGATATAAATATATGCCATTTATATCAATTTCGTACTAACCAACTACACAACAAGTGTAGGAACAAGTATTTAACTCATTTCACAAGTATATTAAGAAAGAAAGATTAAGAATTATAGAGAGAGATAAAGGTTAGAGAGAGAAAGAGTGAAAGAAAAATGGTTGGATAGATTAGAAAAAAGAAGTGAAATCCATCAACAACACCCTCTCCACATGAGGAGAGGTGTAACATTTACCCTTTTTGTGTTATGAATATTTCATTAATAGTCCTTTGACTATTTGACTTTGATCAATTTATTCAGATTTTGTACCGTGTTGACGGCGATGACTTTTGTGAGAATTATGTCGAATTGAGGTTTATTGTGATTAATAATCCTTTTTGAAAGGTATTATTGTGTTATTTGTATTCCGGGTGGTTTGACCCGTGAATTTTGAGAAATGCCAAAAAACGAGCCTGACACGTCCGTTAATGTCCAAATGAGTTTTGAATGGTGAAAGTGAAAATATGTCGTGTGAATACTCTAGGTTAATGGAGAAATATTTTTAAAGTGAATAAAAATGCTAATTAACTTTGGGGAAAATTTTACGGTTGAGTTTTACGAGTAAAAAGAAAGACCCGACACCCCATAGGATGCTAGTCAGTCAAGAAGTTAACGGAGAGAGCAAGATGGCTTAATTTTAGCTTATGTGTCTAGAATTGGTACATAAAGATGCCTTACACTCCCCATTATCCCATAATCCTCATCATTTTTCATTTAAAAAACACACACACACCTTGGTGTGTGCTTGTGTTCGTCCGCCCCTCACCAATAACAATCCACCATAAAAATTTCAACTTTGATCAAGAACATGATATTCCGAGTTGATACGAGTGTTTGGGTATTCATTTAAACAACGTTTGGGTTGTCCGGTTCGTGTCGAAATATACATTTTTGAAGATTTTCTTGTAAGTTTCCAAATTTCAATTTTGTTTGTCCTTTTGGGTTTATTTTGATGCATAGATGTTAGTTATACAAGTTGATCGTTGTGAAAATCGATTTTTGGAAACGAAATGAAAGAAAAGGGTGTGTTTGGTTCGTGTAATAAAAGAAAGAAAAAGAGGGTTTTTGTAGTTTTGATGTTGTGGTCGTGATGGTTGAATAATATATGTTGCTAAATAGCTTATTTTTTATAAGTAGCTTGTATGGCTTATTCATGCTTATTTTTAAGCTATTTCTTGGCTTATTTGGGCTTATATGCCACGTATAGTTTCCCAAAATCACTAGGAAAGTGATTTTGATTATTTTTGTATTATGGCGTATGTTGTGGATTATTTTTTAGGCTTATGGCAGTAACCAAATGCGATACGTAGCTTATTAGCTTATTTTCAAGCTTAATATATGTATTTTTGGGCTATTGGACTCACGGCCCAATAAGTCCATTTAAGCCGCGGCTTAATGGAGGGGCTTATTGTGGTCCGGATTGTATTTTACATATTAATATGAGCTTATATATGTAAATGGACCTTGATTTTGGACTTGGATAGTATTTTGGACTTATAAATGTCCTAATGGACCATTGTTGAAGCGATATTTAGTCGTTATGAGAGTTTTGTCAGACTTTTAAAAGTGGAAATGTATTTAAAAGTGGAAATGTATTTATGAAGTGATATTAAACGGTATTTTGGGAAAAACGTTTTAGTAAAAGTTAAAGATTGAGATTTTGGAAATTTTGTCTAAAAGTGTCGAATTTATGAAAATTGTTGAAAATGAGGTTTAAAACCTTGGAAAACGTTGTATAAACGCACGGGTCATGTCGAAATTTCATAAAAAGTTTATACTTAGAAATTTTCCTAAAAACATGATTTTTGATTTTAAATAATAAAATATTATTTAATTATTTTATTTATTTAATAAATTCACTAAAAGACGAAAAATATATTTTTTCTCGAAACTTCTCTAAGTGTTTATTATGAGTAAACGTTTCATTTTTAACTGTATTATGATTATTTTAAAGTGACTAAGGTTTACCGAATGGACTTGTCAAAATATATTTATAATTATTAATTATAAATATTTATTTATATTACTTATCTATTTTCTATAATTGGTATAAGTATGTATTATCGGGGAATGAGATTGATATGATAGTGGAAATATAACACCCCGCTCCGATTAAGAGACCAAGAGTTACGTTATGGTGTCATATCAGAACATATAAACGCAAGCGGAAGACTTTATTAATCAAAATATCAAGCCATAAAATAAAATGACTTCCAATAGTATTAAATTCCAACAAAGTCAAATGAAAGAAATCTTCAAAAGGAAAGGTCTTAAAACACAAATCCCAAATCAAAAAGGGTTCTTCTAAGGGTAGGTCCTCTAAAAGCTTCCTTATTCTCAACACTCATATCCCAGATTCCCCGCTTTAGTACCTGCCGCAGAAAAGAATAAATCGCGGTTTGAGCTAACTGCTTCAGTAAAACCAGATATAATTAATAATAACGGAAATTAAAACGAAGGTTTGGAACAAAAGGATCCGAGAATCTGCTAAAACAAATGTCATACGAATTAATAAGCGTTTTGATCAGAATCAAGGATAACAAAAGAGGTGCCCTCGAGCTCTGAAACAAAAGTCTAAAGCATGCCACAGAGTAATCAAGAAATGCCCACGAGCCCAAACAAATGTCTAAACATGATACATGAATAGACCCTAAACAAATAATCAGATAGTCATAATCAAATGTACACAGGATTTGCAACTCCTGATGTACCAAATGTGATATGGGGTGTATTGCACACACGCAACCATTCACCTAAACTGAACGGAACAAAGTACCTAGGATGCATCCATACGCTCTCTGCAAAACAAAGTTATATCCGTGTACACAAGCACTATGGCGAGTGTACGAATATATATAATCAAATCATAATAAGTGCACATACAAAAGGGAACACCGTGGACTAATCACACCGCCACAGATAGTGTCATGCCATTGGTGCATCAATGACATGGTCATGGTACCTCCATGACTAGATACAAATAGCTCGGGCAAGATTAAAGCAAAGATATAAGTGAACAAGTTTCAAATAATCCCAATATGGAAATGAATCTAGTAGCATATTCCAAACAAGAATCATCGGATAATTACAAACGAATATCGATTCAAACGGATTGTCAATATCACATGAGTCACGATTTCGGATAGCAAATCAAAGGAATGTCAAACGAATATCAAATAGATCAAGTAGTCAAATGAGAATGAAGTGTCCTTACTAAAAGGACGGAATATCTGTACGAATAACGGAACGGACTAAAGAACCCATAAATCGTAACAATAGTAAAGAGAGGTATGTATCAAGAATATCTGTACCTTAACCAACAAACAACGGAGAGAAAGAACACGAAGACAAAGGATTACACCCTCGACACCGGATCTACATAAATCCATGATTACATATTATTATCTATCTCATTTCATAAGTTTTATTACTTAATCTTACCATATATAGAGTTTACTTGACCAAATTAAGGTTTCCAAAATTTTTGGATTTTGACTAGTTATTTAAGGTAAGTTTTCATACATAAATGACCCATAAAAACATCCTCTAAATTTTACACCAAAAATTACAGAGGTTCCTACATATGTCTAATACACCTATGATCATTGGTTTAATTTATTTCCATGTTTAAGTATCCCTTTGACCCTTGTTAACCAAAACAGACCCGAATTTTGACCAGGCAAAACCATTGAAAAGTTGACACGTATTTACCATACTTAGACAACTCGAAAAATTCTAAAAACAATCGTGGACGTAACTAATATCATGAAGATTAATCCGTGTAAATTTCAAAGGCTAACTCGTTATGGTTTGTGAATTAAAAATCAAATACTACAACTGAATTTTTCGGACTAACTTTCCAGTTTTGACACTTAATCTTGTAAAGACTAAAAACCAACCTTCCCGACCTTGAAAAATTATGAGACCAACTTTTCCAGAAACTAGACTCATTGAATTTAATCTTAGGCTCAAGAATTATATTAAAATCAATTTTTATCATTAAGATACACCCCGTTGACCTAAAATTCTGCCCAATATTATCAACCATGAAAACCTTAATTAACACCATTAAAACCAATCCTAGGGTTTCTAATCTTGTAGTTTTTATTAATAACACATTTAATGATCATCTTAGGGTTTCATAACATGTAATTTAACCATTTTAATTATATTAAACCCTAGAGAAATTGACAAGAACATAAACACATTATTCTTTACAATCTTTTAGGTTTTTATAAAAACTTTTGCATATGTAATCATGGTGACAACAAGAGTGAAACAAAATCAAGATGGATGAGGAAATTTACATGAAACAACCTGAAGGGTTTGTGATGCCTGGACATGAAAGTAAGGTATGTAAATTGAAGAAATCGTCGTATAGTCTGAAATAAGCACCAAAACAATGGCATCAAAAGTTTGATGATGTGGTGTTGTCTAATGGTTTTTCTTTAAACCAAGATGACAAGTGTGTGCATAGGAAATTTGATGCTTCTGGTAAAGGAGTAATAATTTGTTTATATGTGGATGACGTTTGATCTTTGGTTCTGACCAAGATTCAAGTAAAATAAGTACAAAGGAATTCTTGTCATCTAATTTTGATATGAAAGATCTGGGGGAGGCTGAGGTGATTCTTGGTATTAGAATCAAACGAGGAAACAATGGTGTCTCTATTTCTCAATCTTATTATATTAAGAAGATATTAACAAAGTTTAACTTTGCTAATTGTTCTCCTGTAGATCCTACTGTGAAGTTTCAACCTAATTATAAGGAAACTTATGTTCAGCTAGAATACTATAGAGCTTTTGGTGTTTTGTATGCCATGATTAGCACTAGACAAGATATAGCTTTTCCTGTATTAAAGCTTAGTAGGTATACTTGCATTAGTGCTATACTTGGCAAGCTTTTGGGTCGAGTATTTCAGTATTTGAATCGAACCTGGATTTATGGTTTGACATATAGGGTTATCCTTCTGTTTTAGTAGGTTATTCCGAAGCAGGTTGGAATTAATTAATATGGAAGATCACTCGTCTACGAGTGGTTGGGTATTCATTCTTGGAGGAGGTGCTATTTTTTGGGCTTCAAAGAAAGAAACTTGTATTACAAGCTCAACCATGGAGTCTAAATTTGTAGTTTTAGCGGCAACTGGAAATGAAGCTAAGTGGTTGAGGAATTTGGTTTATGAAATTCCTTTGTGGCCTAAACCGATGTCTACCATTTCTATCAGATGTGATAGTGCTGCTACCTTGGCTAAGGCTTATAGTCAAGTGTACAATCGCAAGTCTAGACACTTAGGTGTTAGACATAGCATGGTTCATGAGCTTATCATGAATGGTATGATATCTGTAGAGTTTGTAAGAACTCAATTGAATTTAGATGACCATTTAACCAAAGGGTTAGCAAGAGATCTCGTACGCAAGGCAGCTATTGGGATGGGTTTAAAGTCCACCTAGTTAAGTCCTTGTATCAAGATACCCAATTCCCATCTAACGTAATGTTAGATGCTGAATTCAATGAGGAAAGCTTGATATCTTTGGATTGGAACACATAATTACATCATCCCACAGTATGTGTTTAGAACTGCAAGATAAAGGAGGTTGAAATTATATTTCTTAATGGTTTTTTGACAAATTGCATGTGCAGGTGAAAGAGTAAAAAACTACCTATATAAGCATGAAGTTTAGCTGATTCAAGAAGCTTGGTACTTGGCTTAGATATGCTTATTTAAGGATAGGACACAAGCTAGTAAAACATAGTGTCAAGTAGAACATGTGAATGTGTAAACTGTTGTGTATATTATCTTCAAGTATTCACTATGAATAGAAAGAGTTCAATCCTTTAGTGACACTCTGATATTCGAATATTTGGAATGCTAATGTACTAATGTGAGATTCAATAGTCTCGATATTTCATTTATGCATCAGTTTGTTGTTTGTTATGAGTTTGCTTTAAGTTAATCAAGATTACACTTAAATGGGGGAGGAATGTTGGTGATTTTGCGTCACCAATATGATTTAAGTGTAATGGATTGACTTAGTTGACCAATGTGTAATCGTGATAAATGTTCAACAAGTCAGGGTTGTGCGGAGTGCACACTCGTATGACGTTATTATGATTATCATTCGGGGGCGAAGCCCCCGATTCATGGGGGTCCGGGGGCAGCGCCCCTGGTAGCAGGGTCTAAGGGGGGTAGCCCCTGGCAGGGTCCAAGGGGCAGAGCCCCTGGCTGGGGTCGAGCTAAAAACGCACTTGAAAATAAAATTCCTAGAACTATGGACTTGATTTTTGCCCCTTAATTTAACTAATTCAGTAGTTAAAATAATTGTTATGGCAGTTACAACCGATGTTCAGTTTTGTTGGTCAGATATAGATTATCAATCTCTAGTTCGTTTTTCATAACAACAAAAACATATTCTCGATTCTTAATCTGAGTTTTATCCTATTTGAGATTTTGATAAAACCATCGAAATACTTCAATCTAAAAGTGTTTACACGACTCTCAGATTTCTGTGATCATAAATTATAACAACATGTGTTGAGCCAAATACTTTAGTAGTTCGGAAACATACTTGGCCATTTCAATTATGTAACATAATCCCATAAATCATGGGCCATAGAGGTGGTAAGGATATATCAAATTTTATTAAAGAGATATAATTCCACAAGTTTAATTTTATGATTTCTTTGGTTTTTTCCTATGAGTATCGTGTTAACAAAATTCTTAGTTAGCTTTGTGATTTTTCAAAAAGTTAGAAGAAATTAATCTGGTTCATGATAAACGATGGCTGATAGATTTTTTAAGGATGAAGCATGAATTTCTTAGGTTCCGAGAGGCTACGACTTTCTTATGATGGATGGGGTCTCACTCGAAGCTTGTTTCGGTTAAAACCACTAGAAGTAGTTGTCAAATTTGGTTAGTAAAGCGAACTAGAAGGTACCATGTACCCAAAAATAAAAACCTTTGATCAACTATTGACCCGTTTGACCCAGATTGACTCATTTCATTTAAATTCTTGCATTGATATATATATCAATCTTTTACTATGTGATTAGTGTCTTGAATTAATAGTGGCTACTTTTATAAATGGTTTAATAGAAAAAAGGGATCAGAATTAAGCCACTGATTTACCTAATTGTTAATTACCTAATGATGGACACGGGTCACCATTCAGTTGACCCACAAATGGGTTAATCCGCAAAAAATATAGTTGAATGAGAACATCGTGTATTCAAATATTTTTAAATGAAAACACCAAGCTATATAAAATTATACAGCTTCACCTAATCTACTCGGTGTTCTAAACTAAAAAAACTACTACTCCGCTATACAGCCAAAATCTGAGAAAGAAGACAACTTCTCATCCCTAAACTATGAAACGTGTAATTGGTTGCTGAGATGGACAAAAGCTTCTTCACGGCATTGAATGGTAAGTCCTCCCATTGGATGGTTGAACCCAAATTCATCTTCTGATCTACGTAACAAATCTTGGAACAAGGGTTGATCCAAGTAAGATAAAGGAACAACGAACCGTTTCTTTTGAACTTCTCCAACGTACACCGCCAAATATCCTTTCGGAATGTCTCGTTGGTTCTTGTTGTTCAGTTTAATTAGTTGTTTTGCATTGGAAACTATTGACTGCAAGCGAAAGACACCCATATTTATGGAGGGAAAAGAAGATTGTTTTCTAGAGAAGAAAGTGATACTAGTAGTTTACAAGATTGGAAGGTGTAGTTTGATGAAGATCTCAAGTGGCAGATTCGTATTTATAGTGTATACTTGTGGATAGCAACCAAAATGGAAATTCTAAAAGGCACATGGTCACTACAAGAAAAAGTAGAACAGGTGACCACGTTTTCTCGGGCAACATTTGTCGCCCGGGAAACATCACTAAACGACAAAAGTCCGTCTGACGTGGCACCAATTCTGATAGACTTTTTAGTCAAAGTATGAATATAGTTTCCCGGGCGACATGTCGCCCGGGATAATTGGGTTAAAATTTGACAAAAAAAACAACGAAAATCTTGCGGCATTTTTTTCCCGCTCACTTTCCCGGGCGACATGTCGCCCGAGAAACGTTTTATATAAAAAAATTATTTTACGTGAATGATTAATCGTGGTAATTAGTGATAATTAATGTTCGTTATTTTTGTCGCCCGGGAAACCTTTTTATTAAAATTTAACAAAAAAATTTAACGAAATTCCTAGTGGCAATTTTTCCCGCTCACGTTTCCCGGGCGACTATTAAAAAATTTAATTATGCTTTTAAATCATTATTATTTATAAAATATATTTTATAATTATAATTTAAATAATAACTATATAAAAAACACTTCGTTTTCTCAGTTCGGTCAGGATATGCACTACCCTTCTATAGTTGAACATGATATACCGTATACTTTTTCAAACAAATAGCTCGGGCAAAGATTTAAGTAAACTGAACGAGTTACCAATAATTCAACCAAGATAACAGATCTAATATCATAACAATATTCAACAAAGATAAATAATCGTGAATTGCGAATATCAAATCAAACGGAATATCAATGAGTCGTGAGTACGGATAGCAAATCAGACGGAATATCAAACGAGTCAAATAATTGAAACAAATGAGGATCAAGTCATGAGATGTCCTTACTAAAAGGATGGAATATTTGTACCTTAACCAACAAGCAACGGAGAGAAAGAACATAAAGACAAAGGATTACACCCTCGACACCGGATCTACATAAATCCATGATTACATATTATTATCTATCTCATTTCATAAGTTTATTACTTGATCTTACTGAATATAGAGTTTACTTGACTTAATTAAGTTTTCCAAAATTTTTGGATTTTAACTACTTATTTAAGGTAAGTTTCCATACATAAATGACCCATAAAAATATCTTCTAAATTTACACCAAAAATCACAGAGGTTCCCACACATGTCTAATACACTCATGATCATTAGTTTAATTTATTTCCATGTTTAAGTATCCCTTTGACCCTTATTACCCAAAACAGACCCGAATTTTGACCTGGCAGAACCTTTGAAAAGTTGACACGTAAAAACCTAAATTCGTAAAACATCAGAAAATTATTCTGGAAACAAATCATGATGTAGCTAATATCATGAAAGATTATCTACGAAAAATTTCAAGGATAATTCTTTAATGTTTGAGAATTAAAAATCAAATACTACAACTGAATTTTTCGAATAGAAATTCCAGATTCGACACTTAATCTTATAAAATCTAAAAATCGACCTTCCCGACCTCCAATTGACATGAGGCCGGATTTTCCAGAAACTAGATTCATTGAACTTCACTTTAGGCTCAAGAATTATGTCAAAACCAATTTTTATCATTAAGATATACTCCGTTGAACACGACCTAAAATTCTGCCCAGAATTATTAACCATGAAAACTCTAATCAACACCCATTAAAACCAACCCTAGGGTTTCTAATCTTGTAATTTTTATTAACAAGGTTTTTAACCCGCGCTCCGCTGCGAGCGCGAGGTTTTCCGTTTTCGTTGAGGTGGTTTTTGTGTAGACCTTGTATTTGGACCCGTTATAATGCTATACATATAAGGGTTGCCATTGCGTTATTAAGCCATATGAACATATAGTGACACATAAACCATCCCATAATATATTCATTTTGGAAACTACACAATACTAATTCAATTCCAGTGACCAAAAAGATTATAAGTTTACAAAATACAACTCCAATGATTCAAATTTTCACATGTTATCCATAATAACAAAGTTCTTACAAAGTGGACAAATAAGATGACGGCAGGTAAACCCAACTCTACGTACCCACCGTCCATTAGGAAGTCGTTCAAGTTTTCAGATTCGGACCACACTTTTCGCTACTGCCACATTATATTGCAAAAGCCTTTAGTAAAATAAGGCTCTGTCATGGACATCCTCAAGAAAAAATCAGGGTTAAATGGTCAATATTGTTTCATTTCCCAAGTTTCCTTGAATCTTTTGCAAGCCAAATAGCCACAGGCATACCTATAGAAAATAACCTGTATATAACTTGAACTCAACACAAACTGTATTTAACTTACAAAATAACCTGAATATAAAAAAAACTTAAGAATGTAATTAAGTAATGTTTGGATAACCAATAGGCCTTTATGCTAGTGTTACGTGTGTGAAATTAATTAATGCCTCCAACCAAATATTTATGAGCCTAATGTCTTTCGAACCATATACACTGATCAGAAATCTGAAATAACTATAAATCGATCGATCACTCATTTCATAGTTTGTTGTAGCTCGAAAAAGTTTCACGATTTCGTGACGCCTTTAGTTGGAAGCTATGGTTTCTTGCCCGTACTACCAAAAAGATTGACCATCAGTTGAATACTAACTCTCGGTTTATTGGCTGTCACTAATATTGTCACACTAACATTGCCAACTAAGATTAATTGGTATGGTGATACGCTAATATGTCTCACTACTTTGCCAACTAATTTAGCATGTTATGTAGGAGTATATGTTACTACTGGCTTGTTGTATTATGATGTCTAATTAACCGAGAGTTAGTATTAACTGTTACACGAACACCCTGCGTTTATTGACTGTCACTTGTCAATTTTGACAGTAGCTGCTGATGTTTTAGGGGTTATGGTTCAGGAATCATGGTTCAGGGGTTATGGTTCAGCGGGCATGGTCAAGGGAGTCGATAGGTATACTATTCTATTATTTATAACTTAAGAGCTTATAGTGTTCCCCTTATATACATTTGTTGATTTATAATTTTTTGTTGTAAAACCCTTACAATGGTTGGCGATTAAATTAAATTATATAGAACTGAAGATTAAACATAAAAAATACCCGCATCACTTGGCGATGTCCTGCTCCATCCCAATAACTGTAAGGGATTTCAAGAGCCTCATCTACAAATAGCAGCTGGATGGTGAGAGGGGGGGTGTTTGCCAGCGAAAGTAGGCATCGAAAACGTAAACTTTTCTTTTCTAATATTTCTTTACCCAAAAAAAAGAAAACGTAAACTTTTTTTTAACTACATAAGCGTTTGTATACATACATTTGAATGACTAAATAATACCATGTTAAGGATAATCACGCGAGATGATCGAGACCCGTAAGTTTGACAGTTCCAACTCCATTTTCGAGGCCTTCCTTTTGCCTTGTTTCCAGTTCCAACTCCAGTTCTGCATTTGAGAATATGTTTATCAATACATTATGAACTTAGTGGAGCAACTTTAAGTCTCGCTAAATAGTTTCAAGATGCAAATCCAAACACACCTCTTACAATTAATCAAATCATAAAAAGCAAAAAAAAAGAATAATGATCTACACAGATCTGTAGAAAATGGGTAAATTTGTGTCCTGGAGACAAATAGTTAAGGTGTTAAGGCTGCAGGTATGGTGGTGGTATGTGGTAACTCCTAGTCTCGTGTTCTCGTCCTATTGGTGTGAGATCATACTTAATATAAAAACTGTTGCATACTAACACATTACAAATACTAAAAAAATCCTAGATAAAGTCTACCATTTACACCAAGTGTTATTATACATACATTATCCCCTGGTATCAACCTATCATATAGCGGTAAAAGCCTGTATTGGTGCAGCTCTGTGTAAACTTGAAACCCATTGTGCAAATACATGTGTAAAAAGAAAAAAAGCGAACTATACCAAACCGCTACAACGAAAAACCGAAAAACCAAAACTAAGAATGTGTTTAGCTGGTGAGAAATACCCCTCTTTCCTAAGAAAATTTTCACATAAATCTGAAAAAATTTGAAACCTGTTCAGTCACACATTTTCTAAAAGATCTTGGAAGAAAATGATAATCACATTTCTCAAATTCTATATTTTTTGAAGTGCTTTCTTGAGCTGAGTTTTACATTTATAAGCATGTCACGACTGTAACAGATACAAATTTCAGGAAAAAAAAGTGTTATGAAAATATAAAAATACTAAGCATGTCTCAATTTTATATAGGTGTATTGTCATGGTGTAAAAGATAGCTCTTACCTGTACCAACTCAAATGTTCTCGCATCATTGCCTCTGAGAGTCTGCTTCGACAAATGAAGCAACTGTTGCTGCTGACCCACAATCGTCACTGTCTGTCCTACACAAACACACCCACATTCCCATAAAACCCATAAAAACAAAAAAAACTATATAAAAGAAAGTACCATTAATTTTATGATTTTAGTATATTTTATCATATTACATTTCAAAACCAAACTTTATTGTTATAGGAAATATAAGTCGAAACAAACACCCCTTTAGAAGCTGAGCAAAAAAACATTTCCACAAATAGTTTACCCAAATCGCAAAGTAAAAGTTGGTTCCGTGAGTTTATCTCAAAAGAGGCAAAATGGGAGGGTAGAGCAGGTTGAGTAGCATCCACAACAGGGTAACCTTTATAAAAAGTATATACATTCAAATGGGTCGGTCAGATTTACTTAAAAGCAATGTGTATAGAACATGATACCCAGCCATATATCATATCTGTAATAATCTTACTTTTTAAATATAATGATTTGGACCCATTTGATATTTTCATTTTCTGACAGCTCTTTATTTGTGATCAATTAATCACCAAAGCCAATGACATATGTGTACCAAAAATTTGGGTTTTAGAAGGAGAACTACTGAGTATATCAATAACAAAATGCTATTATAGAAATTATTAAATTTGATTGTTGAGCATAGTTCATTCTGTTATGCATGATCAACACATTGATGTATTTGCACTGCATTCATTTAATGGGTTTTCGCTACGGTTGATGCCATAAAATTATAAATGTGATATATTTTAATCAAGACGTGTACATTATTTCAAAAGAAAAGAAGAGTAACCTGACTTGTGCATCAAACATGTTCATGAACCTGATCTCATTGCCAGAGTCGACTCGACCTGCGTTGGGCTGGAAGAGACAAAACACCAACGAATATGAGGCTCAAAAGAGTAGCGAAGCGAAGAACGTCCGCCATGGCTGCAACTTCCATAAGTCGTCGTGTCAAGGTGCAGACGACCTCGTCTTTAAGCTTCCCCACCCCTAAACTCATCATTGCCTCGTGTAGCCCAACATCAAATCGATAATAGCTGTTTCTAAGTAACCCATGTATAACCGATCAGCCTCTCATCTTTTCACCTTCATTATACCAACCCTCTCACCTTAGTACGTTGCCTCGCTAAACCGCAAATGGTTACGCTTTTAGCTAGATTGCATTGCAATAATCATGCTTTTCAGAACTAATTTGGTATAAGCAGCTTCACGTGTTTATTCAAGTTACAAACTTATGAGGCTCAGATCCGCTAGTGTGGGAACCACACGAAACACTGCCCATGGCTGCAACCACAGTCTAGCTGTGGTTACCTCGCCAAAATACAGGTGTTTGTAAACCGTGGCTCACAAAAACACAACAGTAGAAAATCATCATCATCGCCTATTGTTTATATCATAGTGTCCATAGAAAAGGCTCACAATAATGCGACGACTTCCTTTTAATTAAATAGTATAATATAGTATACTGCGTGTCAGCTTATCTTGTGGCCTATGAGCCCGTCACCATCGTCACGCACCTGAAATCATCGTCGCACGCCATGGATAGCGGCAACAAAAGGAGCGGCAGCATCGAAAGAGCATAAGCCAGCCGATTTGTGTTCATAAGCCAAGCAAAACACCATTCGGCATTAAGCTCTCAGCCTTGGAAGAACCAACAGATTCATATAAACGAATATCGATTCAAACGGATTGTCAATATCACATGAGTCACGATTTCAGATAGCAAATCAAAGGAATGTCAAATGAATATCAAATAGATCAAGTAGTCAAATGAGAATGAAGTGTCCTTACTAAAAGGACGGAATATATGTACCTTAACGAACAAGCAAAGGAGAGAACGAACACGAAGACAAAACATCACAACCTCTTCACTGAATCTACAAGAACCCATGATTACATGTCATTATCTATCTTATTTTATAAGTTTTATCACTTGATCTTACCATAAATAAAGTTTACTTGACATAATTAATGTTTCCAAAAATTCCAGATTTTGACTACTTATTTAAGGTAAGTTTCCATACCTAAAAGACCCATAAAAACATCTTCTAAAATTACACCAAAAATTACAAAGGTTCCTACATATGTCTAATACACCCATGATCATTGGTTTAATTTATTTCCATGTTTAAGTATCCCTTTGACCCTTGTTACCCAAAACTGACCCGAATTTTGACCTGGCAGAACCTTTGAAAAGTTGACGCGTATTTACCATACTTAGACAACTCAGAAAATTCTGAAAAAAATCATGGATGTAGCACATATCATGAAGATTTACCAAATCGAATTTTAAATTCTAACTCCTGACGGTTTGAGAATTAAAAATCAAACACTACAACTGAATTTTTTGGACTGAAATCCCAGTTTTGACACTTAATCTTTTAACAACCAAAAACCAACCTTCCCGACCTTGAAAAATTATGGAATCAACTTTTCCAGAAACTAGACTCATTGAATTTAGTCTTAGGCTCAAGAATCATGTTAAAATCAATTTTTATTATTAAGATATACCCCGTTGAACATGACCTAAAATTCTGCCCAGAATTATTAACCATGAAAACTCTAATCAACACCCATTAAAACCAACCCTAGGGTTTCTAATCTTGTAATTTTTTATTAATAACATCATTAATGATCATCTAGGGTTTCTTTTAGGTTTTATATGAAATCATGGTGACACAAGAATGAAACAAATTAAGACTTACCTATGGAATGAGGGAGGAGTACAAATCAAACACCAAAAACACACCAAAGATTGAAGATCAAACCACACCAAGATTACTCAAAAACACCTAAACCTTCTTCTTGCTTGAAACTTTGATGGAAGAATACACAAAATTATGGAGTAAGAATTTTGAGAGAATGATGAGAATGGGAGAGAGGGGGCCGAATTTATAAGGATGGAGAGAAGGGGGACAAAATCTTTTATAACTTTAAAAAGATTACAGGTTATTCACACTTCATTCCTAAAATATATTTTGCTAACAAAATAAAAGATATGGTGTGTTTATACACCATATAGGCCGGTTATAACTCAAAGAGGAGGGGGGACAAAATAAATTGTTTCTATTTTTAAGATTGCACAAAATAATTACTAAAACCTTTTAATTATTATCCCTTAAAATAGGTTCTTTTAACAAAGGAAAGTAAATATACAAAATAATCAAATTACAAGATATATATATATATTTTTAAATGGCCGGCCATATATGTACATATATATATTTTATATTTAAAAAAAAACAAATACCTTATGTTATATCTCTATAATTTCCCAAAATTATAACTTAAGGTTTTAATTTCAAATGCTTATTAATAAACTTTATATTATATTCAAAATTACCAATATGAAATGAAATTCAAATTTTTGGGTTTTATAACTCTTCCTCTCTAAAAAGAAATTTTCGTCCTTGAAATTGAAATCGAAATTGAAATAGGTCGATGAATTCATGGTTATTCAGATTATCAAGGATGACACGATTGGTATGACAAACGATAGGGGCGCGACGACAGTCAGCCAATCCATGCCAAGACTAATATCGAAGTCACTCATTTCTAAGGGAAGCAAATTAGGAAATAGGAATCTTATCATCAAAACGAATCAGACAGTTCTAATATTCGTGGTCAGACTTTTCATAGGCTTAGATATCGATAAGGTATAATTAAGTTGCGTAGGGAAGATGCTAAGGTGTTTAGCAAATGAAACAGAAATCACAGAATGTGTTGTACCCATATCAAATAAGACAAAAACAGCACGACCATTCAAGAAGAAGATTCCCGAAATGGTACCTAAAGAGTTAGCCGCCTGATCCTTAGTCAAAGGAAATCCTTGGTTAACGAATGAAACAGCGAAGACAATTTAAAGTTTAGAATCAAAATACGAAAGAAAGCGATCATATTAAAAGGAAACCTAATATCTACCCATTCCTCACAGGTCATAACCTAGGTTCTGCAGAGCGTAACCTGGCTGCTCTGATACCATAATTGTAACACCCCGCTCCGATAAAGAGACTAAGAGTTACGTTATGGTGTCATATCAAAACATATAAACGCAAGCGGAAGACTTTATTAATCAAAATACCAAGTCATAAAATAAAATGACTTCCAATAGTATTAAATTCCAACAAAGTCAAATAAAAGAAATCTTCAAAAGGAAATGTCTTAAAACACAAATCCCAAATCAAAAAGGATTCTTCTAAGGGTGGGTCCTCTAAAAGCTCATACTCTCAACACTCATATCCCAGCTTCCCGCTTAGTACCTGCTGCAGGAAAAGAAAACGCGGCTGAGCTAACGCTCAGTGAACAGATATAATAATAATAACAGAAATAAAACGAAGGTTTGAACGAAACAGATCCTGAGAATTTGCTAAACAAATGTCATACGAAATAATAAGCGATGATCAAGAATTAAGGATAACAAAGGAGTGCCCACGAGCTCGAAACAAAAGTTTAAAGCATGCCACACGCTTAGACTACATAATCCAACATAACTCGTATCATATCATACCATATAAAATTGTACATGGGAGCTGCAGACTCCAGATGTACCCTACAAAATGTGAAATGGGGTGTATTGCACACACACAACTATTCACCTGAACTGAACGGAACAAAGTACCTAGGATGCATCCATACGCTCCCTGCAAAACAAAGTTATATCCATAGAGTATAGTTTTTGCAATTGTCAAAATGGTTTTGTTATCTATCCATATGTGCACTCAACGTATAGGGCTTGAATATTCTTAATTTATCTGTGACATTTTCAAGCTCATTTCAATTGGATTTCTGTTTTAGTCTTATTATAAACTATTCGAGTTTTCCATAACATAACAAAATTTACCCTTCCTTGCAGCATGTCAAGCTGAATCAATGCAGCAAGTGCATAGGTTTTCTCCATCAACTTGTTTACTTGGCCAGTTTCCAGGAACCCAGCAGACACCACCATCTCTGCCACCACTAATACGAGCAACAACAGGAGCAACACCACCACAGCAAAAACAGCCCCCCTGTCAAATTATTCACCAACCCTCGGCCCTTTTCTTGACCCCACTAACCAGACACCGACATACTACTAACCTGAGACCCGCCAACACTACACCAATTAGACCACCACCTAACACAGAAACCTGTGGTCAATCACCACAAAGCCGACCTTTGGTAAGCAGTGTAACTTGCAGTACGGCCCCACACATGCGACCTTTGGTCAGCCGTGAATTCCAGACCTCGGGCCCACATATGCGACCATTCGCTAGCAGTGGCATCCGTTCCTCAACCTCACCTATGAGACCATCTAACCTTGCATCTTCATTTGGACCTCCGGGTTTTGGAACTTACCATAGGACATTGCCAGTTCAGCATGTAACAAGTAGTGTCCCACTAACCTCGCCCTCAAATTCCCAACCACTAAATTCAACATCATCTATACAACCACTGCCACCACTACCTTGGAAATGTTTCCCAGTGCCACAACCACGATCAGAGTCACCACATGCCTCTGTTGCCACATCTGCCCACTCATCACTACTACGGGGTCCATCTGTGCCCCAAATTAGAGGTCCACAGGATAAGTTGAATGATAACGTTAAGACGCTGACATGCAATGTTGCTCGTGCGCTTAACATTCTGAAGACACCTGAATTCCCGGGAGGGGGTAATGGTGCACAGCCTCCTTCTGCTCATGAGCTGGTTTATTTGTCAGATGATGACTAACTTAGTAATGATCAACTAATCACTAGATTAGTATATTAGAAAGGGTTTTGTGTAACAAGTGACTTTTGGACACCGGTTAAACAACATTAATTAAACACAAACTTTTCTTTTAAATTACTAATTGCATTTGATACATATTAATTAAACACGTGAATTACTATAACTAAATCTATTTTTTCGTTCAATAAACTCAAAGTTTCCATATATAATAAGGTTAAACCTTGCATTGAGGGTTAGTTTTATTTACAAAACTCTCCACAATTTGCATATCAGTTTGTCTGGTTTGATTAGAGTGGTAATACTTTAAAGGTGTCACAGTCCAGGATTCACAATGAAAAGTTGGTACAGACTTTGTTGAAGGGGCACTCCATATTGTTGTTGGAGGGTAGTCTATCAGGGGACTGTGATGTGGAAAAGAATGGTAAGCGGTCATATATATATGCAGTATGAAGCCAGGAGTATCTGATGGTCTACACGAGACTTGACATAGCATCTGCAGATGTGGGTATGTTGGATAAGTTTGATCGTGGATTATAGACAGATGTACAAGTGTACGGGTTTATGATACAAGGATATGCAGGAAGCTGAAAAGCTATGAGGTTGCACATGATGGCTTTGTCAATAACTGAAGTGAGATATATGACGGTTACCGAGGCTTGGAAGAAGGAAATATGGCTAAATGGACTTTTGGTAGGAATTGCTACTGGTGCCTTGGTAAAAGGAGGTTCCCGGTCCGAGGTTCCAGCACAGGTCGAAGGTGCTGCATATCAGTATTGACTAATAGTGATACTAAGGTGGAAATTGTTAGATATAGTATTTACTTTAGTCAATAGGTTAGGGGGTTTATTGTAAATTTAGCTATAATTATAGCCATATTAAGGTTGTTGGGTTTTTCTATGGCCTAAGCCCATCCTCCCCATCATCTCTATAAAAAGGAGGTGAGGGGGGAAGGGTTTCACACATTAATTCTTCCAACCTGTTTGTTCCCTCCCTCATCTCTATAAAAGGAGGTGAGGGGGAGGGTTTTGTACTTCATTATTCTCCTTACTCAATAAACATATAATATTGAGGGTTATATTCTTGTGCATCTTTTTCTTTTCTGTCATACATAATCTGCTGGGGTGTATTCATCTTTAAGATCGGATTTATTCCGCACTATTAACTAGGTTGTAGGGTGATCGAATCCTACAAACACATATAGTTAAATTCCCCTATATGGAATTTTTAATCTCTTAGTATCAAATGGGGAGAAAATTGAGTGTTTAAGGTTGTTTGTAAGGTATTATAGAAGAAAGTATATTAACTAAGGAGAAAATAGAATGTTATAGGCTATTTGTATGATAAAAGTGGGTATTTATTGGATTAAAAGGTCTTTTTGTTGTTGTTGTTGAATTCTACCTGTTGCATAACTTCAAATTCAAATAAACCCAAAATATGAGCGTTGGTGTGATGGTGATGGAAACCATAACGACCCTATGGCGCGCCATGCAGTGCAGTATAATAGCCCCATAGGTGCCCTGCAACGTGCTCTTTTAGTGCTAACGCTACATGGGCAAAGAAAAGAGAAATTATTGTTTTGGTCACTCTTTGGACATATGGTTCACTATAAAGACCACTGTTGAAGTATATTTTCATGAGTATGATTAAGCTTTAGGCCTTCTGAGGTTATGGATGCTCTCGTGGATCTTTGGTGAAAATAAGAGAAAGCACCATTAGCTTGCCTCAGGTTTTTGGTCCGAGACCAAGCTCTGGTGTGAGAATGAGTACTTGGTACATGAGATTAATAAGGAGATATGCGAGGTAAGAGGGATTAAGTAGCGGAGTGTGTGAACTTAACTTTTTGAAGATTGTGTCTATTTATACTACTCAAACATTGCCTTACGACACGAGTATTGTGCAGACGAGGTTGTCGTCTAGGGTCAGCGAGAGAATCGTTGATGAGCATTAGGCTTGGTTTTCTTCGCTCGTGTTGTCGTGATGTGCGAGTACGAGTCATTTTGGGTCTCCCACTATTGCTTTCGTACTAAATAGTATAACTGTTGTTAGTGATATTTGTTGAGCTCTGATGTTTATACTCCTGGAATATCATTCGCTCTTCCAGCTTCTGGAGGACCGTTCCAGCATCGAACCCAAAAGTTTTTATCCCATAATGATGACCATTAATTGTTATTAGCTCACCCGGATTAGCCAGAGGAGACTATACCTCATCATGTCCCCTCAGTCTAGTATTATTGCCTTGCAAAAGATACTATTGTTAGACCTGTGTTTTGTTAATCCTATCAAAGGTGTTCTTTCGGACACTTGAACATCCACATAAGGACAACAGTAATTATGAGTTGTAAAAATCATCATTTTTGTTTGTTGCTTTTGTCTCTAAACTCGGGAAAAAGAGATTTAATATCCACACAAAGATAGTAAAGTTTGCATTTTTAAGTAAAAGTCAAAAGTGAAGTGTACCCAAAGCTGCATAGCGTACACGAGGCTCGTTCTTGAATGTTCTTGATTTTTCTCATCTCACGACTTGAGCTCTATCAAGGATTAGCCTTTGTACCCAAAATAATCTACAGTGATATATACGGGTTTATTATCATCTCCCAGCAACTATAAGAAAAGTATTACATGGCCAAGTCACTTTATTAGTAAGATTAAGCAACATAAACACCTAAGTTCTAAGTATTTAACTCATGCCCTTAGAAGAAACTTGTAAGTACATTTATATTTAATCTGACATTCATATCAACCTCTCGTTTCGGCTTTAAGGAACTGTTTGGTTCTCCCGGTGTGGCTTTTGAAGGTTTATATTGGCTATTTGGATCATACTTCTCCTGAAAACCAAACAACAAATGATTAAGTTTAACGGATAGAGTTCCTAGACACAATAATAATACTAAACAAAATCATTGACAAATCAGAATTCTTCTTTAATGAACTGTTAGCTTAGCTATTAGGTCAAAATGCTAAATATCCAAAAGTATGGACCATCCTCCACTTATAAGCAGAAAGGTAGGTCAAATATAATGATCTTTTAACCAGCTAAAGTGGCAGAGCATAAAAGAAATGAAAAATCGTTACAATGAATAAATGCAAACATATTTGCATAAAGATACGGACTAAAACTTCTGTAGGCAGAGGAGCTATTAGATATAAAATTGAGTGAGTGAGTTAGCACACCAAAGGAGTGGCATGCACGTATAAAAGATTATGGATGGTCTTAAAATTTGGTATTAGAACACTTAGGTGACTAATGTTTTATGCGTTCTTTTTTCCTTAAGCGCTCCTCTAATTCTTTCTTTAGCTTCTCTTTCTCTTCCCTTTGCTTTCTTTCCCCTCCTTCTTTATGCTTTGCAAGGTCCTCTTGTATTTTACTTACATGGTTTGGGACCTTCTTTGCTAATGGTTTTTCCCCTGATGTCGTCGTTGCCGCAACCTTCTTTTCATTCTCCTTATCCTTTTTCTTTCTATTCTTTTTAGCATCTTCAGTTGTTGCATTTCCATTACCAACTTCATCTGCAACTACAGGCGTTTCATCCTGCGTAAGACTGAACCTTCTCATCTGTTGTTCATTCCCAAATATGTTCAAGGATTTATCTGTTTCCAGGTTGATTTAGTAAAAGAATAGTAACAGGTAGAGTTTAAGGTTTTAAGATACAAATTTGAATTTTGAAGCGCGAAAGTGATTCGGGTCAATCTGACCTCTTTCAAAGTTAAACTTTCTAACCTATTACTCAAACTACCCAACCCACCCATTATTTCTACCTCTGAACTAAACCCTATGAATTAAAGGTACAAAAATCCTCTCTCCTGTGAAAGGCACAGTTAATCCATACACTAAAGTAGTCTACACAAAGAATCTCGACAAGGAGTATTTCAAGTCTAATAGTTTTGATTATATTATAGTTGTGGTAAGAGAGCCACCATACGCTGAGACTTTTGGTGACAATTCAAATCTTACAATTTCAGAAACGTATGTCAATCAAATGTGCGGCGGTGCAGCCATTTGTGGATACCGTAGACACACTTGTAGCAGCTTGGCTTCCTGTACCAGAAGGCCAAGGTGTCGCCAACATTCTGTTTGGCGACTATGGTTTCACAAGAAAGCTGGCACGTACTTGATTTAAGTCGGTTGATGAATTACCCATGAATATTGAAGACCTAGATTATGACCCATTGTACCCGTTTGGGTTTGGACTAACCACAACACGCACTAAGGCCACATAAAATGTCATCTATGATGTCTTTTCGTTCTAATTTAACATGATAATCTTGTTGAGTCTAAGTGTTTGATTACTTAATGCTCCATGGTAGGTATACAATATAAAAGATGTTATAATTTAGAAACCTTTTTTACCATGAAAATACCATCCACCAGGAGACAGTTTTGACCTTTTTCATACTCTTCTCCACACCATTGTCTGCTATAGCTTTTTGTTGTTCTGTCAATTTTTATCTTGTGATTTCCTATTAGGTGACACCAATACCCATCATTTTCCCTTCAACCTATACAGCAGGAACTATAACATCGAATCTTAATCAAACTTCTTATTTTTTGGTTTGAAATTTTATAGGTTTTCTGGAACATAAATACTTTGGCAAAGCAATTTTATGGGAGGGTTCACTTACAATGTTGTCATTTGTTGAAGCCTTGTTAAGCGCTACAAATATCAAAAACCAAAGAATCAAGTTAAACCACTAACCATATTGACATGCTTCAAATAGGTTACATCGATTTTCGATGTGTCAAAGATACTACGGTCATCACAAATTAATGATTCACATTGTTTTCTCAAAGGCAGAATACACCGAGATAGGTCATTTAATTGAAATGGATCAGGCGGGTCGTTACATTTAAACGGGTTAGGCAGGTCATTATGCAAAAATTGGTTAGGTGGGACCTTGTATCATGTTGCATACATTGATTGGTGCAATTTAAACACATTGACAAATAATCTGTTTTGTTACCTCTTAGAATATATCAATCTCCTCCAACTTTGCATTCCTAATCTTTATTCTTTCCATGATCAATGCAAACCATCCAACACATCCCTGCAAGAAGTAATGAATTAAAAACCCTAACAAACATACCTTTGTAAAATTTCACATATATTACAGATCGGATGAATGACTACTGTATGTGTGTCATAAATTTAGTTGATACTTAGGTCATTCATCTATGTAATTGATGATTATTACGAAAACAATTAAATGACTTAAGGAACTATGGAAAAATCATTTATATCATTTGACTGGAAAAATTAAATTATAGATGCCCTAAAAATTATTCGATAAGGGAGGAGGATAATGGTTGGAGGTGGTTTATATCTATTGTTAAGGTGGATATCTTAAAAAATTACCAAAAAGTTACATAATTAACCCTTCAAGTTAGATATCAAATAATAGGTGATTTTTTAAAGTAAACAATGGCGGATTTAAGCGTCTCTTCACGTTCTTCATGATTCATTTAACTATAATAATTTGGTGAATGCATCATGTTTACGCTAAACTAGTCACTGCAATGGACTTTCATCTTTTCTTTTATTCCGGCTTCGTCTTTGTCTCCATCTCCATATCTTTTGGCTTGAAACACACCACACCCTAATAATTTTCTTGTGAAATAACTCAAGACCTTATTATGGTTGCATTTTACTATATCAACGACTTCCGGGGACAGTTATTGGCGGCCGCTGATGAGACGGCGATACGAATGGTTGAGTGTTCATGGCGATGCGCGATTGGCGCTGGTAGTCGTGCGGTGCTTTGGCAAAGGTTCCATATAGTGCAAAGCCTTTGTTTGTTGTATTCGTGTGTAAGAAATGTGAAGGATGAGAACTAAATTTGTGATGGAATTATTATATGTAACATTAATGGTGCCAAAAAGATTTATATTTTCCATAAATGTTGATGTCTCAATTGTTTGGAAACTTTTTACAATCATCATTTCCATATATACATGCATGTATGTGTGTATATGATTGTATATTTTTACATACCCTTTATAGGTTCTTTACATACTAAAATTAAACATGCAAAGTCATAAATATATGTACTGTGCTTATGAATATGTTTTAGACATTTATATGTATGTTTTTTTAAACGGCAGCATTTTATTAAAGCTAGCAAAAGCTAGACATTTATATGTATGTATTTTGTGATACTAAGCGAAACCGTGCAGATCTACGGTATATCTATCGGTAGATAATTGTATAGTAGTTGCAATATATTGGTTACTTTTTTGGTTTTTTTTTTTTTTCGTGTAACATACGATAACTCAACTAAGGGATTGGAACAACTTTTAAAATGTATAAAAAATGTGTGAAAACATTTAGTGTAACTAAAAATGAAAGCAACTCTTTTTAATCATGTATGTTCGAGTAACTTAAGTAAAAAAAAAACTATTTTTGGTAGGATGTTAAACACAAATTTGAAATTTAAAACCATTAAAATATAATATAACACATAAAGATTAAAAGGGTTACTTTGAGCACAACACATTACTCTTTTACGATAGGTTTTAAGAAAAAACATTTTCTCTTTGTATGTAGTTAAAATATGACTCAATTAATCTGTTTTTATTGAGTGTTGCGAATTAGTGTTAAACATTAAACATGTAAAATATATGTGTGTTTGTACTTGAGTCTTAAACATGTAATGTCATTAACTATAATTAGACAAATCTCTCTTTGGAAAGAAAACAATAGTGTAGCTAAAATATGTGTTTGATATAACCTGGCAAACTTAAACCAAACACACATGATTTAGTTATTCTGCCAACTAGCAAGTTATGTTAATCTTATTCGTAATTGGGTATGTTTGACGCGCAACCTATAAAGTTCACTTCACCAATCGAGCTCGTTGGAGAGGACTTTTTTTGCCAATTTTTCTTCGCTTTCTGGCAAAATCAAAGTCCGAAATGAATCTTTTTTGTCGTGTTTAGCGGCTTTTATCTTGGACATACGTGTCAATATAAGCTTTTATTTTCTTTTTAATCTCCCCTTAAACAAACTACGACCTTATCCGTAATCTTTATATTAGTTGAATATCAATCATAATCATAGGTAACGTGTATATCTTACTAGTTATACTCCATGAGATGAATGTGCTAATTGATGTAAGTGAGACATTTGAATTGTCACTTATCAGTTTTTATTCTTTGTCAAGGTAGGGAAATAATTATTTTGTAGATAAAATATTTAGTCTATATTTTTAACCACTAATTTCGTGCCTAAAACTATAAGTAGTATTATTTTAGTTATAATTTAAATTTTATCAACAATCATCACCATGATGAATCATATGCCGAAATAGTATTCCAAACATGTTAAACGATGTTTAAAGCGTGTTTGACAAAAGTAGCGGTAGCAGTGAGCAATGACAATAAATAATACTTGTAAGCAGTATCAATTTTTTCTATGAAAACATGTTTTGGATAACGTAGTGTAGGGTGTTAATCATAATGTGCAAAAACCTCAATAAATGTTACTTCATTAAGGCGTTTAAAAAAGGAGCTTTCGAAAAAATAATACATAAATTGGTTGTTTACCAAATGAGCATTAAATATCACAACGCCCAACGTTCAACTCTCAACGCTCAATGTTCACCATTCACCACTCAATGCTTTTAGATGCTTCTAAATAGAGTAATTGTCAATTATGAGTAATTGTCGACTATGAGTAATCCTGTCGAATTATTTTTGGCCTTGCCTTTTGTAAGGGTCTCGTGTCTTAGGTCAATCGCTCAACTTTGTTTTCACCAGATATCGTTCTAAATGGTTTTATTCTCTAATTTCAAAAGACATTTACATCTACACATCCACAATTTGGAAATTAAATTTAAATAAAAATGTTCTAATCTCTATAGTATGCCACCATTGTACATTTGTACTTACCTATACTATTAACAAGGTTTTTCCGCGCTCCACTGCGGAGCACGGGGTTTTGCGTTAAGGACTAACTTTGCAACGGAACGATAACCCAATGACTATTTCTGTAACTTGTTTTTTATTTTTTTTTATGAAAATAGTCCTTAGGTTAGCGTTCCATTGCAAAGTTAGTCATTAAGGACTAACTAAGGTCTAAGTTTGCAACTGACCGATAACCCTAGGGACTATTTTCATATATGTGCTTCTCGAGAGTGGTGAAAAAAATCTCGATTCCTAAGGACTGCTAGTATATAAGTATAATTACGTATGATAAAGCAAGTATTAGTTAACGTTTATTGTAACACCACCAAATAGGGTCGCCAGCTGAAATAATGGGTTCGTGAACAGTTCCCGAGCGTTACTTCATAGATCAACAACACAAGATATGAGAACGACCTCAAAAAGAGTCGTTTGAAAATGATACATTGGATTTAATAAATGTGGTTACAAAAGGTCAATGACTTAACTTGTTTACCCATGAAAATGTAATGTTTTTAGATCATAACAAATATCCCAATTTGTAATGCTCTATAATCTTTATGCAATGACTCCAAAATGATTGACCACCAATGTATCTCTTTGCTCTTGTACCTCATAGACCTGAGAAAACATGCTTTAAAACGTCAACATAAAGTTGGTGAATTCATAGGTTTATGTAAATATAATGTAGGACCGCAAGATTTCCCCGTGATTATGCAACTTGTACACCCATCACAAAATGTATTTACGTTTCCCTAAGTTCATGACACTGAAGCTCGACATGTATGAATGCAATATAAATATTACCACATTGCCCGTGATGATGGTCAACCCGAAACATCCCAAATCCGTATGGTATACATCTGTTGCGTTCCTTTGGACACCTGGTGAGGGGCTACTCACCCGGATGGGGATGTCAATCCAAAATAGATCTATTTATAACATTTGCGCTTACAACAAGTAATTGACAGTTCATGATAATGGGCTCATATGGGTTATCGCTGCTTAGGCAAACACGTAATCATGATAAAATATACACTTGCATCTAAATTATAAAACAATGCATGTATCTCGCCCCAAAAGTTGTAAATCATTAATATAGTAAAACATGGGGCTATGAACTCACCTTAGTGAATAAACTGAAGTATATGAATCAAGTCAATGGAAACGTCACGGATAAGACCGAATGCAACCTAATTAAATATATGTCGTATGAGTACGAAGTACTTAATATAAATACTACATCACAAGTTATATAGTTACACCACCACCTAAAAGTGTTTGTTTAATTTATCAAATTAAACAATTTAATTTGTACTTGTAAAACAAATATCCTTGTATTTGAATTTGTAAAAATAATATACTTGCCTAACAATTTGTTAATTTCCAAAAGAAACACTTGATGTATTATGTATATAATTTAATTATATAAATAATTTAATTGTTTGAGAAAATATTATTTGCAAGTTTAGATACTTTTATAAATATTACCTTTAGTAAAAATATCATATCTTTCTTGTTTTAATCCTGTTTTTAACGTTTCTTATATGTACGGATTCGTAATTGAAAAGTCTAATAAAATATATATTTATTATATGGTTAATTACTGTTATGACCAGTAACTGTAAGTGAAAGTTTATATAAATACTTTTTATAACTTTAATCGTTGAAATCGTATTTTAGTTGTATCTCATTCGTTTTAATTCGGTTTTTAGTGATTCTTATGTTCATGTCTTCGTAATTAAAACCTCTACTTAGGAAAATTATTCTTCAAAAGTTTACTATCGTGAACAGTAACTTATTTTTATAAATTTACTTTTATAAAAATACTTTTTAACTTAAACATGTAAATAACGTATCATCTTCATTTTAAATCCATTTTTCGTGTTTCTTACATGTTTGGATTCCTCATGAAAAGTACTATCTTTATAAAATATCTCCCTTAATATATCAGATATGAAACAGTGAATATTTTTATAAAATAACTTTTATAAAAATACTTTTATGCATTTAATTATTGTAAACTTAAAAGTGTCATATCTTTTTTGTTATAACTTGTTTTTTTATGTTCCTTATATGCTTATGATCCTTGTGATAAATACTAATTAAATAAAACCTAAAATATAAATGCTTATACACAAATTCCAAAAGTAGGTACCAAAACAGTTTACATGTTTTTATTTTATAAAACAAGTTTTATACTTCTATTTATTAAGAGCTTTTGTACAATTCTTTTACCATGTTTTCTACCATATATCTTACCTATATTAAGTCCCTTAAAAGTCCATAACATTTGTACAAATAAAATCCATGTCCTCATGATCTTTTTATACATAAACTTGTAATTAACTTTCAATAAAAAATAATTTACAAACTAAACTCATAAATCAACTAGTACTTATATTAAGTGTGTACTTCCATTTCATGTATTATTTCATCATTATACTTATAAAATTCGAATTATAATGTCCTTGTAATATCTCACAATTTCATAAAAATAAGCTAGGCGGTGTCTAACATATATAACAAACATGTAAAGTAAAACTTATGAATAAATAGAAATGTACAACCACTGCCACCACTACCTTGGAAATGTTTCCTAGTGCCACAACCACGATCAGAGTCACCACATGCCTCTGTTGCCACATCTGCCCAATCATCACTACTACGGGGTCCATCTGTGCCCCAAATTGGAGGTCCACAGGATAAGTTGAATGATAACGTTAAGACGCTGACATGCAATGCTGCTCGTGCGCTTAACATTCTGAAGACACCTGAATTCCCGGGAGGGGGTAATGGTGCACAGCCTCCTTCTGCTCATGAGCTAGTTTATTTGTCAGATGATGACTAACTTAGTAATAATCAACTAATCACTAGATTAGTATATTAGAAAGGGTTTTGTGTAACAAGTGACTATTGGGCACCGGTTAAACAACATTAATTAAACACAAACTTTTCTTTTAAATTACGAATTGCATTTGATACATATTAATTAAACACGTGAATTACTATAACTAAATCTATTTTTTCGTTCAATAAACTCGAAGTTTCCATATATAATAAGGTTAAACCTTGCATTGAGGGTTAGTTTTATTTACAAAACTCTCCACAATTTGCATATCAGTTTGTCTGGTTTGGCCTATATTAGCCGTCCACCCGTTTTGACCCCAAGATTCACGTATAGTCAAGCTAGTGACTTGTATAATAACAAACACTTATCTGAGGCAACCCGTTTCTCAGTATCTTTTTCTTTTGTTTTGTTCTCTAAAAAAAAGTTAAAGATCCAAAAAAATATATAAACTCATCGTATTCTTAGATCTGTCCCTCTATTACATTATAACATGACACTTCTTCTGAATTTTAGAACTTATTAGACATTATCACATTTTTTGGACGTAATATTTAGACTTGAAAATGACACATTATCATAGGCTTTTATCTCTTAAATGTAATGTAAATCTTAGAAAGCTTGGACACTAGGACTCAAAGGATAGTTTGAGGAAGCGACTCGAATAGGTGGTTTGGAACAAAAGATTGCAGACAAGTATTATTATCTTCAAATTTTGTTCCGAGGTCACCCATTTCACCTTCTTCCTTATTCTACCACTCTGATTATTTTCTTATCTTATAGTGCAAGATGTAGCTGGTTTCTATGAATGTTATACGCGCCGGGCGCCGGCACATCAACACGTACTCTATAACACTCTTATACTCACATAAACACCTCCCTAGATATAATTTTTATAGGCGTGAGTGCGTCCCAATTTTTTTTCTTTTCATTTTCTTTTAAACAAACACATCTCTTTAAAATAAAAATCAAATTACACTACATAAAATAAATATGACATTTCGTTTAAAATAAAAGTACAATAAATAAAGACACTACATTTTCTCGTTCCAAAGATGATCCACGAGATCATGTCGAATGTCGTTATGCACATGTTTGGCACATGGTTCCTTTTGTTTCTTTATGTGTGTGTCGCGTCTCTCCATTCATGTATGTTGCATATTAGCTAAGCGATTAACACATATAGTTAAATTCCCCTATATGGAATTTTTAATCTTTTAGTATCAAATGGAGAGAAAATTGAGTGTTTAAGGTTGTTTCTAAGGTATTATTTAAGAAAGTATATTAACTAAGGAGAAAACAGAATGTTATAGGCTATTTGTATGATAAAAGTGGGTATTTATTGGATTAAAAGGTTTTTGTGTTGTTGTTGTTGAATTCTACCTGTTGCATAACTTCAAATTAAAAAAAATCCATGCGGGCATGCATAACGCCCCCATAATGTGAGCCGTGTATTGGGCTATAAACAAGTCCATCGTGCCTTGGCAACGTGCTCTTCTTAGTGGGGTCCCTAACGCTACATGGTCATCGAAAAAACAAGAGAAATTGTTGTTTTTGGTCACTCATTGGACATAGTTCACTATACAATGACACTGTTGTAGTATAAATTTGTGAAGTAGTGAGTTAAGCCTTTATTCCTTCTGAGGCTGTGGACACTCTTAACGTGTTGGTATATGGGTCGAAAATGTTAATTATTATAATGTGACACTTTAATCAAGTGCTACGTAATGGAAACGTTGCCCTTAAGTATAAGTAGACACTGTTTAATTGGAATGTGTGCCACATTTTTAAATATGTTGGCCCTATATAACAGATATGTATACTTAAAGTGCAACACTTTATAGCTCACATCAAACACAACACATTTAGCGACTCAACTGTAACACTTTAGTTTCTCAATGCAAATACACATTACACTAAAATGCAACACTCCTGTTATACCAAAGTGCAACACTTACTACCCTAAAATGCAACATTTATTTACTTACGTGTAACACTTTACAAAATGAAATAGCAACATTTTTTGGCAATAACCACAACACTTTTATATGAACCGCAACCGACCGATAAGTATATCGGGTTATCGGGTTTCGGATAATGATCTAGGTCGGGTCGAATCGGGTTCATGTTGACCGATAAAAAACAAATCAATACTGTCTCTTAAAAAAGTCTAGTCACTGGGCTACGACTTTAATCTTCTTGTATTTTCGGCTTCAAAACAAGTCACTGCAACGACTTATCTTCTGAGTATTTCGGCTTCGTCTTTTGTCTCCATCTCCTATCTTTTAGCTTGAAACACACCACACACCCTATAATTTACTTGTGAAAATAACTCAAAACCTTATACGTGGACATCAATACTACTATATCAACAACTTCCGGGACGTCCTATGGTGCGCTGAGAATGGAGCGATGGAGGATTGGTTGTGGCGTGTTGATGGCGGGTAGTCGTGGGTGCTTTTAGGCTGAGGTTCCATCATATTGTGCAAATCCTTTTGTTTGTTGTATTTGTTGTAATAAATGGAAGGATCGGAACCAAATTTGTGATGGAATATTTAATATGTGAATATTAATGGTGCCACAAGATTAAAATTTTCCATAAATTTTATGTCTCCAATTGTTGGAAACTGTTTTTACAATCATACATTTCCATATAAACATGCATGATGTGGGTATACGATTGTATATTTGATGTGGACTCGATTTTGTTTGTTATAGATAGCTTTACAGGTCCTTTACATACTAAAAATAAACATGCAAATTCCTAACTATATGTACGTGTGCGCTTAGTGAATATGTTTTTAGACATTATATGCATGTTGTTTAGTGATAGCTAAGTGAAACGTGCATGACGACGGGATATATAGCGTATAATAATTGTATAGAAGTTTGCAATATTATTGTTACGAAGTTTCTAGTAACATGACAGATAACATCAACCTAAGAGATCGGAAACACTTTTAAAATGTATAAAAAACGTGTGGAAAACAATTAGTGTAACTAAAATGAAAGCAACTCTTTTAATACGTGTATGGATCAGTACCTTAAGTTAAACAACCTATTTTTGGTAGGATGTTAAACCCGAAATTTGAACACTTGTAAAACCTTTAAAATTATAATTATAACACAAAAAAGATTAAAAAGTAATTTTGAGCACTCACAACATAACTCTTTTACAGATAAGTATTTGACTCTTGATTCTTTTAGAAAGACTATGAATTCGAGGGTGGTCAATAGTTGAAAATAAGCCTTGTTTTTTTGACAAAAAATATAGCTATCAAAATTTTGTCATGATTCAAAAGTTGTGTAAACCAATAACATGTCGTTGTCATAATTCCAAATTATTAACTCACTTGCGTCAAATAAAACTGGTATCCAGCTACAAGTTTACAAACATACAACTATGAAATACAAATGACAAAAACAACAATTTACACTGCTAAACAAGAATCTAATTGTCCACTTGTAAGATTGCTTGAACAAATTGACACACGTATCACACGTCACATCAACTTGATCACACTTTTATCAGATCACCGTGAAAAAAAAAGTAGGGCCTTAAACTAGTATAAATATTACAAAATCAACCGCACAAACATATATCACTTTGAACACAAATATACCTCGCAAATACCACTACACAAAACACCAAACTTTTCATTCGGTCATGCAAACCACTAAACCACCTATATTTTTTCCCTCTTAACGTGTGTACAATACTAGCCTGTTACATGCTTGACACGTTAAAACCTTCTCTTCACGTGTGACAGGGGAATTATTACGGATAGTCTAATGGTCATACACTCATAATGGATTCATGTTGTCACGTTAACGTATATCTATCTACAAACTAAAGAGAAAACGGATTTGTTTAAAACTTAAAAACTAAAACGAGAATGTAGTAAGACTAAACAATACTATGTACTTTATTTAAACACAATGCTGAAAATATATTATAAATAATTAAAATACTTAATAATATTTAAACCACTAACTTTTTTCACAATCACTTACTCTACATCGATGTATATACATAAAAGGTTGTACACACAAATTAGCGCTACGCACCGGGAATCGTCTATGTCATATAAGTCAACTTATTAGTATGTTTCTTAAATGACAAATGGACCAGTTGGATGACTACTTTGAATCTGGGCCTCAAAAGATGTTGGCCCGATTAAAGATAAGTTAATATATATACTATAGGTGAAAAAATACGACGTCGTATTTTGCGGCCCGAATTTTTAGCCCAACAACAACGGCCCAAACTGAAAAAAAACTTTTCCCGGGCCCAAAATAAATAAATAAAGAAAATTTATAAAACGGACCTTGAACTTTTAACTATTTACGATTTTTTTTATATAATAAACTTTATTTATCAAATATATACCACATATCTACCGACTCATTCAAATCAAAAAATAATGGCGGAAAGATCTTCGAATTGCGAACACCAACGTGCTAATATTGCAATGCTTTTCGACATACCGCATGATTTTAATAAAAAATGTCGAAGTTTAATAAAAAGATAGAATCTTTTTTTTTACAAAAGCACCCTTAACTACTTTAACTATTTACACCTTCTTATAAAATAAACTGTATTTATTCACAATATATAACACAATACTACCGATTCATTCAGATAAAAAACTACTTCGCAGCAAAGATCTTCATAATGCGACAAAACGAGCACAATATTGTCAATCTTCCGATCGAACGTACGATTTTATAAAAAATGTAAAAGTTTTTACTGTATATAAAATTTACGAAAAATATAATGTTTAAAGCACACCTAAACTACCATAATAATTTTATTAAATAAACGACAGGGTTAGAAAACGTACAATTCTATGAAAGTATTAAATTTATATAAATAACTATATATTAATACGTCTGTGCTTCAAACAAAGTGAGCCCCGCAGCAATGCTCTATACATTCCCACCATATCTCATGTAAAAAATGTCCATACAAAAATATGGCAAAAAAAAACACCGAAAAAGAATAAAACATAAAAAAAAATACACCATTATCACAACTCTTTATAACAAAGATTTAAAACAATGATGCCCAACATACGAAACACAAAAATAAAAGCAAAAGAATAAAACAAAAAAACCTAACAAAGAACATATTCGCAGCAAACCAACTTAACTGCCTTACCATATGCCAACTACAAAAAACAAAAGCGAAGAACAAAAACTACAAGATACATCAAAGAAAAAAAAAAAAACCACCCGCCCATTAGCAACTCGCGGCAACCTATTGCATATTTTATCCATCAAAATTATAAACTTCTAATAAAGTCTATTAGTCATTATTATGTGTTATTGTAAATAAGTGTCTGTTATAATCATCAATATAATTAATGGGAGATGATTTGCACGCATCAAGTTTCGATTTGTACACTCATATGTAAAACCGGTTAAAGTAGAATATATACATAGTCAACAGTGTAATGCATATATTAGAGTGTCTGAATCAAAAAGTTGAGTATACAAATCAACTTCCGTAATCATCGTGCTCCAAAATTATTTTTTTTACCGTAAATGCCAACACTAATAAAAATAACCAAAATACTCGTGGTAATGATCAACATAACATTATCCATATTTTAGACGGATTTGAAATCCTAATGCAACAACTTTAACATACGAGTATTCTACGACGACCTTTTTCTACTACAATCATAGGAGCTAAACTGTAAGTCAATATGCTAGTGTCCGTTTGGCAGATCCTAAAAATTTTATAAGGGTGTGCTTTAATTATCGAACCACAAAATGAATGCGTTTAGTGTTAAAACTCTACCTTTTTACACTACATATACAATTTAAAAGGTATATATTATATAAATATACTATAAGAGGAATGAAACGACAGCGTATTAACGCCGAATTATACTATTACACATTTGAGAATTTAAACGACGTAGTATTTGACCCATTTCACTATTCATTTTAAGCACTGTAGCACGTGCTACAGTGCTGAGCCAAAAAAGCCCAAAAAATTTAGCCCAAAATTTTGGGCCGGCAATTAGTTTAAAAAAAAAAAAAATTGTGGCACAAAATAGAGAGAAAAAAATGTACAAAAGTACGAGACGCATTCAAGATAAAAAAATAGCCGCGGTAACAATCTTGAAATTGACCTTAAACAGGCCCAAACAATTGGGCCGTTCCCAATTAGTTTTGTTTTTTTAAATTTGTCGGCACAAAATAGGTGAGGAAAAAAATGTTACAAAAGAACCGACGCAGCGTCAGGATAAAAAAAATACCCGCGTAACATTTCAGATTGAACTTAAAACAGGCCCAAAATATTGGGCGCCCAATAGTTATTTTTTTAAATTGCGTGTAAAAAAATAGGGAGGAAAAAAAATTTACTAAAGTACGAGACGCATATCAGATAAAAAAATATCCGCGTAACATTTCCGTGAATATATAATTAAACGACGTAGTATTTGACCCATTTCACTATTCATTTTAAGCACTGTAGCACGTGCTACAGTGCTGAGCCAAAAAAGCCCAAAACATTTAGTCCAAAATTTTGGGCCGGCCCAATTAGTTTTTAAAAAAAAAAAAAAATTTGTTGGCACAAAATAGAGAGGAAAAAAATGTTACAAAAGTACCGACGCATTCAGATAAAAAAATATCCGCGGTAACATTTCCGAATTGACTTAAACAGGCCCAAAAATTTGGGCCGGCCCAATTAGTTTTTTTTTTAAAATTTGTCGGCACAAAATAGGGAGGAAAAAAATGTTACAAAAGACCGCCTCATTCCGATAATGAAAAATACCCGCGGTAAACATTTCGCGAATTGCCTAACATGCCAAAAAATTTAGGCAGGCCCAATAGTTTATTTTCTTATAAAATTATACTGTCGGCACAAAATAGGGAGAAAAAAATGTTACAAAAGTACCAGCCGTGCATTCAGATAAAAAAATAAAACGCGTAACATTCCGAAATGAGGACTATACTGAAAAAATAAACCCGCACTATTAAATATGAAGGCCAAAAAAAGCCCAAAAAATTTAGCCAAAAAATTTGGCCCGGCACAATTAGTTTAAAAAAAAAAAAAAAAATTGTTGGCACAAAATAGGGAGGAAAAAAATGTTACAAAAGTACCGACGCATTCAGATAAAAAAATATCCGCTGTAACATTTCCAAATTGACTTAAACAGGCCCAAAAATTTAGGCCGGCCCAATTATAAAAAAATACCCGCGGTAACATTTCCGAATTGACTATACTGAAAAAGTAAACCCGCACTATTAAATATGAGACCGACAAAATAAACAGTGCTACAGTAACGCTACAGTATCCCGGCCTAATGGGCTCGGTTACTGTTCATCGGCAAAAAAAAAAACTTTATTATCACCCTCTTCTTTTTTGGCCAAAAATAAGAAATTTTTTTTTACAGGAAGTACTCTCATCTTATCTACTATTACGACTTCTAACATCCTTGAGGCAAAAAAAAAAAAACTGAGCGGTCGATTGTCATTATTTAAACATATATAACAAAAACAAACTATATTATTTGTGAAGTTAAACGACTTAGTTTTTGACCCCCTTTCACTATTCAATTTAAGCACTGTAGCTACAGTGCTGGGCCAAAAAAGCCCAAAAATTTAGCCCAAAAATTTTGGGCCGGCTAATAAGTTTATTTTTTAACAAAAAAATTTATGTTGGCACAACAATAGAGAGAAAAAAATATGTTCAAAATGTACGACTCATTCAATAAACAAATATCCACGGTAACATTTCTTGAATGACCTTTAAACATGCCCAAAAATTTGGGCCGGCCCAATTAGTTTTTTTTTTAATTTGTCGGCACAAAATAGAGAGGAAAAAAATGTTACAAAAGTACCGACGCATTCAGATAAAAAATACCCGCGGTAACATTACTATCTTACACATTTTAGTGTTTAAAACTAAAATGAAAATGACACGTTTCTTTGACCACAAATTTGCCTAATCAATTTAAGCACCGAAAGCACTGCTACAGTACTGGGCCAAAAAAAAGCCCAAAAATTTTAGCCCAAAAAAATGTGCCTGACTCCGATTGAGTCTTTTTACAAAATTATCCACAAAATAGGAATGAAAAAATGTGATAAAAGAACCGCCGCATATAGAATAACAAAAAACCCCGTTAACATTTCCGAATTGACTTAAACAGTGTCATTTTACACTATGAGACCAAAAAAAAAATTCGCAAAAAAAATAAAAAAAAAAATAATAAAATTTTAACGCGACGCAACAACGCGTAAGACCATAAAAAAAAACTACTAAACACGATACTGAAAAAGTAAACCCGCACTATTAAATATGAGACCGACAAAATAAACTCGCACAAAATTAAAGGAAAAAAACAGAATTAATGACACTCAACAACGCACAAAAAATTAACGCCCGCATTAAACTGGACAGGATAAAATAAACTACACTACTAAACAAAAAAAACCGCGAAAAAACAAAAAAAATAAAATAAATAAATAAAAATAAAAAATTACCGTCCCCGCAAAACCCAACGCGCGAAAAAGATTTAACGCCCGCACAACGCTCAGGTAATCTTGCTTTTTTTTTATATACATCTTATTTTTCTCAAGCCCAATAGAATATTGTAGCACAATATACGGCCCAATTGAATGTTATGTGCACAATCCAATTGGTAACTGCTGTGTAGTTACAAAGAATTTTGCCAAGCTAACTTCAATGAAGCTTTGGTTTTATACACATACATTTATATTTTAGCAGGCTATAAATAAAAATACATTACCATATCTTTACGCCAACAACATTTATCAAACAACAGCGTTAAAATGCCACTAAAGAATAAGCAACCTTTTATAACTACACATCATACTCCAATGCAACAGAATTTTTCAGCAACATAAACATTTATAACCACAAAACATACAACACAAGCAAAAAGCCGACACCAACACATCAAAACCAGTCGAATTTACTATTTTTTATTTAAAAAAAAAAAACGACGCCCGCATCAGCGCGCTGCAATCTATCTCGTTATCTCAAAGTATGTTGTCCTTTGCTTTGGTCCAATGGGCTTTCTTAAATTTCCAATCCACACAAACAAGAAAGAAATAAGGGTGTGCAGAACTCGAGTTTCACCTAGAGGCGAGCCGAAAAACCGAATAAACCAAAAACCAAAACCGAACCAAACTAAAAACAGCCGAATCGAACTAATAACCAGACCGAATTTGCCAAAACCGAACCGAACTACAAATTCGGTTTTCGATTTGGATTATGGGTTTGACAATCTAAACTTATGCTCATCGAACATTTGAGCATAAACTCAAAAAAGGCATTTTCCATTTCCAAAATCAAAGGCATTTTCCATTTCCAAAATCCAGTCAGATACTACAATTGGATCAATGTCCCCGTGGAATTGAGGCGGGCTTGTCATCAAGAACATTTTACGGTTTTGCAGCTCTTGTAGTCTTATTCTTTCCATCTTTCTTTAGTTTCTAGTATTGCCTGTACCTTTTTCAGTGTCTCCTTTTCTATAGATGGCATCATAGATTTCAATACATTACTTATTTCAGCACATAGTTCAACACCGCCCACGATAGCATTTTTCCCGATTGAAGACTTGGTCTCATTGCTATGATCACTGTTTGACATTCTGTATCACTCAAAAGAAGATTGTCATTAACTTCTCATTATTCAATTACTACAAAAACTTGCATAATTAACAAAAAACATGTATTTAAACAAACTAGCATTCACTTACTACAAAATAACACAAAAGATAAAATCATTAATCATTAATTTTTTTTCACGTAATAAAATTTTGAGGCCCCGAATATGTTGCGTAGAGTGTAAGAAGGTTTCTTCTAAAAAATGTGATTCAAAGATTTGTACAAACCCGTTAATTATAGTAGTTTGATGAATAAAGTTTAATAATAGCATTTAATATTTCGTGTTTAAAAGCTTTGTAAAAAAAGCTTATTGTAAGAACCGCTTATTATATATAGAGAAGTATATATATAATAAATATATTATATATATATCAGGATAAAATATAGTAAATAATATATAGGTTAAGATTATTTTTAAAGAATATTTACCACTAAGCAGAGAATATATGCATTGCTTGGAATTAAATTATATTAGTTTTATGTTACAACCATTCAAATATAACATACATAAACAATATGTATTTGAAGTTATTCCACAAATTATAATCTTTCTATGTACTAGATCCGTGCAGAAACAATCGGATATATGTAACTAGCAAAGACCTAACAAAATCACAAAACCAAAAATTAAATTTACATAAGCAACGTCTTAAAGAAAACTTTTAATCAAAAAAGCCACCACCAGGATCTTAAAATGGAAACACAGCGTGTGATTTTTTCATATTGAAACGTACCTTGAATAGATTATCTCAACCATGATGCTATGTTTGACGTTTGAACGGGTTTGGTCCTAGGGGGGAGAGGCGGGAAAAAACAAAGAGATTAATAAACACTGTGTTGAGATAGATCTTAGGATACTTTAATGAGACTTTTCAAAACATCCATTCTTAGGTTACAATTTAGCTAAAATATTTCCAAACATCATTAAATGTGCCAATTCAAAACATGTAGTGCATAGGAGAATTGTACATATTGGCTTAACATGGTAATTCACATCATTAAATTAATTGGATTTTTTTGAATGTCAATTAGCATTAGTAATAAAATCATTACCATTTATCCCAAGTTACATTATTATTTCAACGACTAAGAAATATAACAAAACTTATATACGAGAAGTATATATTCCATGTCATTTGAATAGAAATCCTTACTCATAGTATTAATTTAAGCTATTCTTTATTAGATGCATGGTACTATATGGTATGATGTGCAGTAATTGCAGAGATTGCTATGCATTGAATGGTTGATTGCTTGAATTAAGGGGGTTAATGAAGGCAAGTGAAGAACCTTGTAGCTACAAAACCCTATCACCCTCCTTTAGGAGATATATTCACAAAACACAATCACAAAAAGTAGCCTTCTTATTTGAGCAAGATGAAGAAAAAAGATATGGAAAAAAGATACAAGGGTGGATTAAATGGTATTAGGAATGAAGAAGTATAAATACACATAGATAACAGTAATGCTAAAACAAAGAAGAGATGGAGCTTTAGAAAATGTATGAAGCTCTGTCACAATTGTGACGGTGTAAAATGATTCCACCGGATGAGTCATGCATGTCTGACTCAGAAAAGGAGAACAAACATAAGCATGCTATTGCAGTTAGCGACAACCACTGCAGCTGTGGCCGCGTACAAGCTGCTTGGCTGATGTCAACTTACTATCGACGAACAGGGATACTTTATTTAGTGGCAGTGAGAAAAATGTTGCTGTCCACAAGAATTCATCCCGACTATAGACAGGTCACTTGGTAAGTTCTCTTTTTTATTTTTTCAATGAATTACTGTATCAATTTAAAAATTAGTATTCATTCAAGACACAACCCAACCATATTTTTTACTATTGCAACAAGTTATCCTGCTTTGTTTTACATAGCTTTTTATTGTTATATATTTATTTGTTTGTATTATGAACCATATGCGGCGCATAATCTGTGATTTGTGAGTCTGGCTACTGCAAGTTACATGGTGTAATTGAGACAGTCTGCAGTTGATTTTGGTTTGAGCTGCTACAATATTTACAGTGTTTGGCTGCTACATTTCTATCTGTATAGTGTTGATGCATGTTTTGAAGTGTAGATTGGCTGCTGCAATAATGTCTCTCTTACAACATCCTGTCATTTAGTTTATAGCTTAGTATCAGCATGTTTAAACCCACTGAGTATGGTGTACGCTCTTGACCAGTTATATAGTTTTTTAATTCTTTCTATAAAACACCAATATAAAGAGCGCAAAATGATAAATAAATAAATATATGTATCTGACCCAGTCATTTATGGCTGCTTGCTACGGCAAGACTAAAATTAACATTCAGATTGTATTAATGGATAAAATTTCTTTGTTGAGTAATTTGTACTTAAAAGATCATAAAAACTCTAAATGGTAATTGTAGTAGATTAGTTAGGCTATTGCTCCATGACCACATATTTGATTAGGCGAACTCAATGAAACTCATGATCATGCTGCAATATGTAGTAATTAATTGTCATAGCTTTCACCGATTAAAGGTGTGCTAGAAACTCAAAGAAACATTTGATTTTTGGTACGTGTGATTGTCTGAAGCTTTATGAAATGAAATTGAAGATAAAATGAGATTCATGAAATGTGTAGAGATCATATATCCAAGATTTTAAAGTACACTCTAATTTTTATATTGAGGGGATATTTATATTAACATTTGACCAATTGAATTAGCGTGTACCCGTCTTGTTTCGAAGAAACGCATCTGTGACATCTAAATGTAAACATGTGGAGATCATATATCACAAGGAGTCCACCAATAGTTCCATTCATTATGAATTGAGTTTTTTGATTAATCTTAACTGAATGATTTGTTATGTTTTTAAGCAAGAAGGGCCCTGTAGGGCATTAAAAGCGACTAGAGAAATTCACCAACTCGTTTTAGAGGGTTCCTTTATAGAAAACGGTAAGCCCTGCTAACTCTATACAGTTATAGCAAGCTCTCCTTAGAGCTCAGTTGTGTCTGTTACTCGATCTAACAGGGCTGAGATTGGCCTGTTCGATATCAGGTTGGAATGTTCAACCTGAAATCCGCACGAGAATCCACTTTAAGATCACATTTTATAATTTTACGTTCATTTTTCTAAGAATAATGTGATTTTATGTCCATCAGATTTGCTAAGATACACTTGTTTTTCATATTCATTTAAGAAAGTGTTACACTTTTAAATATTTCAGGATAGGTTTAATAATGACACAAGAAGAGAAATACATAACAAGCGACTCTCAACTTCATATGATTCTACAACAAATTCATATGACGAGAGCCCAAAAATAGTTGGAATGGACCCTTATAGGCCACATGGGCGATCAGGCGCAACAATATCAAGACATCCAGACTCAGGATTAGTGGCAAAGACTACGCAAGTGTTCCAAACCCACTCAAAGGACAACTTCGTACTTTTTCTAATTCAAACCAGGATCAAACACCGAGCAACACCTCCAAAAAGTGTTTTGACAGGTGGACACCGTTTTTAGGACCTCAATTAAATCATCAAGTTACATGGCCAACACGCAATCATTCAGCGCCAAACAGAGGTCACATTGTGCTGTTGGGATCCAAAAGTCTTGATCTAAAGCTCAAGAAGCTATAAACTCGGCTATAAAGTTTCTTTAAATTTGAATTCAAATCTTGTAACTAATGGAATGAAGTCTTATACCATAGAAGCTCAAACCAATATGTGTAATTCTTTAACACGTCGTATTCCATTATTTAATTAGAAGATTTTTTCTTCTATTTTAACAAATAAATAGATTCTATAGAGATCTCAAGATATCATACTTGGCCCAACTTTCAACATTACTAAAAACCTTACCTTTTAACTTCCATTGCGATGCATTAGGTCCAATACTTATTTTTCCAACTACTTTTTTAAAGTCTTGACCTAAAGCATCATGGAGAAATCTAGAAAGGACAACGAATTAAGGTCCCAATAATTTTTTTCCATACTTTATTTTAAAGTATTGACCTAAACTATCAATGTAAAATCTAAAACAAAAAGGTTCATGTTTTTAAAATAAAGTTGAATTCGAGGAAACTATGACATATATGAGCTCTTATAATCTATTTAAGATGTTCAAAATGAATAATTTTGCATCTCTAAATTAAATCCAGGGAAGAAATATTAGACATAACTCTTACAACGATAAATCTTCATGGTGTTGCATTTGATTAAGGTTGGAGAAGTCGAGATAGAGCAAGTTCAATTTGATTGTGTTTTTCATTAAGATCTCTATATCTCTCTCTCTCACTCAAGGTGTTTAAGAAGGAGTATTTAACTCTTTTTTAGTGGTATCGAGATGTTTTTTTCGGATGTCTCATAAATGTGGTTCAATTTATTATGTTTTCTTTTGTGGTTGTGTTGGTGGTATATTTGTCGCACAGTAGACAGTTTAATTTATAGGTGCTTTTGTTTTGAGTTTTGCGTTTTTGTATCAATCTCTATCTGATTCTGTATTATTTACTACTTGCTAGTTGGTTAATGAAAAATTTCTTATCCATTCAAAACAAAGATTACGAATAGTGCATTTTCCTTTACGTCAATAACTTTTTGGTAATTGTGAGTTTAATTACCCGTAAACGTATAACATAATCCATTGTGATACAAGATTATATCCTACAACGATATTAAATCATTGTATAATGTAGCATTTTTGAAGCTTTAGACACGATAGCCCAGTGATTTGTACACAACATCCTTTACTATTTCCATGACATATATTTTTTAGTTAATGGTATCCTTTTTGAAGATATATTCTTACTTAATAATCCTTAACAATATGATCATGGCATATGTCAAAATTAGTAGAGTGGGTTAAGAAAAAGAAAGGGTTAATACACAAAAAAGTTACTAAAGTTTGACCGAATGTTCACCTATGTTGCTAAAGTGTTTTTGATTACAAATAGGTTACTCATGTTATGTTAACCAGTTACATAAGTTACCCATAATGTTTTAACCTTAACTTAACGGCTGAGTGTCTAAGTGGCTCGTGACGTGTATTTTTTTAAACATTTAATTATTAAAAAGGGGATAATCCTAGGGTTCACACATTCTTCTCTTCTATTTCCTCTCGATACCCTCAATTTCTCTCAAAAAACTAATCAACAAATTAATCTAATAAACTGCGTTAAGAGTTTTCATCTTCCCTAATAAAGGTATGACAAGGGTCCTTTAAATATTGTATTTCTATGTTATTGAGTCAATGTTTAATCTTAATTATTAAAATCATAAGAGGGTTTTTCTCTCAAATTTAGGGGTTTGATTAAAGTAAACACTCTTTCTTGTATAGTATATATTTACATATGGCGATCTGAAATTACTGAGGTCCAAAATGTTTTTAATTCAAATGGAACAATGTGTGACAACAAATCGTTTGGATAATAAAGTTTTGAAATTCAAAAGAACAAGATTGCATTTCAAGATGTATGACTTTTAGATCAAAACATTTACTCAAGATATTATTAATATTATGTTGTGAATGCTTCTGTAAATGAGAATCATGAATAGTTTCTTGTGAATGTGATGAATTCTGTTAAAATGTGTCAACAGGAGTGTTTGGAACTTGAAAATGAGCTTATCAAAAGACATAATAAGATTGAACAAGATGAATATGACACACTTTCGAAAAGTTATTCTAAACTTGAGCAACCTTGCATTTCTCATGAAATTGCAATGCAGCTTAATAAAGAAATTTAAAAAAAAAAAAGACATATGTAAATACAACTGAACCAACATTTGATCAATTGTTTGAAGTAAACAACTTGAAAGCTCAGTTGAAAACAAAAGAAAACACAATCAAGAAGTTAAAGGCACACATCAAGCCTTGTCTAAACCTTCTACCGATGAATGTGTAATGGCGGTACCTAGTTGACGTCGGTCTAGTTTTTTCCAATTAGTGCGTATAGTGTAGAAGTTTTAAAAATGTTGCATTACAGATTGTACAAACCTGAGTTAAATTAAGATAGTTACATGATGAATGGATTAATGTAGCATATTAATCGTGTTTAAAGGTTTGTAAAAAGCTTATTGAAGAAAGCTTATTATATAAGAGAGTATTATAAATATATTATAAGAGACTTTGTTAAGAGATTTACCCTAAAGAAGAGATTATATCATGCTTGGAATAATATTTTTTTGTTACAAACCAAATTCAAAATATGAACACATCGTAAACACTATAGATTTGAAGTTTTACCACAAAATTATAATCTTTACTATGGTTTCTAGATCATGCCGAAACATCGGATAATGTATTAGCAAAACTAACAAAAAGTCAACAGAAACAAAAAATTAATTTACACATGAAGAGCAATTAAAGAAGGGTCAGAGTTGTAGGATCAAAAAGCCACCACCAAGAGATCTTAAAAATGGAAACACACGTGTGATTTTTATGAAACGTACCTTGAAAGATTATCTCAACCATGATGCAGTGTTTACATTTGAACGGGTTTTTTCAAAATGTGTTGAGATTTCTTAGGATACTTTAATGAGACTTTTCAAAACATCCATTCTTAGGTTACAATTTAGCTAAAATAGTTACCAAAACATCATTAAAATGTGTCATTAAAACATGTAGTGCATAGAAATTGTACATATTTGCTAAACGATGTAATTCACATCATTAGACATTAATAGATTTTTTGAATGACAATCTTAGCATTAGTATAAAAATGTCATTACATTATATCCAAGTTACAATTTTTTTTCAACGACTAAAAATATAACAAAACTTATATTGAGAAGATATTCCCTTGTCATTTGAATAGAAATCCTTACCATAGTATTAATTTAGCTTTCCATATTTAGACTGCATGGACTTATAGGTAGGATTAGAGCTTAAGATTTCAGAGGATTGCCCTATTGTCATTAGTCGGATGGTTGATTGCTTGACATTAAGGTTACATGAAGGCAACTGAAGAACCTGTGGCTATAAAACCCTATCACCCTCCTTAGGAGAGATATAACAAAAAACACAATCACAAAAATAGCTTCTTAATTTGACTAGAATAAGAAGAAACAATATGGGAAAAGTAACAAGTGGGTTTTAGAGGAGTATTAAGGAATGAAGAAAGGTAAAGTAAACATAGATAACAGTAATGCTAAAACAAAGTAAGAGAATGGTTTTTGAAAATGTATGAAGGATATGTCACAAAGGGGACGGTGAGAGAAAATGATTCCACTCGGAGAGGTGTACATGCATGCCTGCCACAGAAAAAGAAGCAAAATAAGCATGTCTGCTGTTGCGGCAACCACTACAGATGTGGCCTGCGCACAAGCTGCGGTGGCTGTTGTCAGACTTACTAGCGACGGCAGAGATACTTTATTTAGTGGCAGGGAAAAATAGGTTGCCACCAAGATTCAGTCCGTCTATAAGTCCTTGGAAATTCTCATTTTTTTTATTTATCTCAAAACAAATTACTATATAATATAAGAATTATTATTTATTCAAGACACAATCCCAACCACAATTTTACTATTGCAACAAGTTTACTTGCTTGTTTATAGTTTTTATCTGTATTTTAGTTGTTGTATTTATGAACCATATGCGGCGCATAAGTCTGTGAGTTTTCTGTGAGTTTGTGTGTCTGGCTACTACAAGTTAAATGTGTAATTGTGACTGTCTGCAGTTTATTTTGTTTGGCTGCTACAGTTACTGTGTATTGGGGCTGCTACATATCTATTGTGTAGTGTGATGCATGTTTAGTGTTTGGCTGCTGCAACTTCACACTCTCTTCAACATCCATGGTGTTTGGGGGAGGGAGTTTTTAGCTTTTATCTTCATGTTTTTAACCAACGTATGTACTCTTACCAGTTAATAAAGTTTTTATAATTCATTCTATAACACAAAAATCATAAAGATCCATCAATAGCGATACGATCAATAAATAATAAGTAGGCCCTAGATCATTTGTGGCGCTGCTAGCTCGGCAAGTGACTACAATAACATTCAGATTGTATGTAATGGCATAAATTTTGGTTGAGCTGTTGTCACTTAAAGTCTAAAATCTAACTGGTAATTGTATAGTTACGTTTGGACCATTGCTCACATGACCACAAATTGTCTTATGGAACTCATGGAACTTTCATGATACGAGGCAGAGTTGATAGTAATAAATATGTCATAGCTTCAGTCGCATAAAGAGTGGTGGCAAGAAACTCCATAAGAACCTATGATTTTTGGTATGTTTTTTGTGATTGTGTGAAGCTTTAAGAAATGGAAATAAAGATAAAATAAGGATTACACGACGTGTGTGTCAGGATCACAATATTCCAAGATGTTCAAAGTACGGAACTCTAATTTTATATTGAGGGGACATAAAAATGTTAAACATTTGAACAAATGCGAATTGTGTCACGTTGATTTTCGAATAACGCATCTGTGACTATCTAAATTGTAAATTTGTGGATGATCATATATTCACAATGTCACCAAGTAGTTTCCTTCATTAGTAATTGAGTATTTTGTTTTGGTTTAATGATGTTTTGTTTATGTTTTAAGGCAAGAAGGGCCCTAAGGGCATTAAAAGGACTAGTGAAATTCCAAGCTCCTTTTAGAGGGTTCCTTGTTAGAAACAGGGTAGCTGCTACTCTATACAGTATGCAAGCTCTCCTTAGAGCTCAGTTAGCTGTTCGATCTAAAAGGGCTGAGTTGGCTGTTCGATATGAGTTGGCTGTTCAACCTGAAATCCGTCACGGAGAATCCACTGTAAGATCACTTTTATAATTTTACGTTCATTTTTCTAAGAATAATGTGATTTTATGTCCATGAGATGGGCTAAGATACACTTGTTTTTCATATTCATTTAAGAAAAGTGTTATACTTTTAAATAATTCAGGAGAGGTTTGATAACGACACAAGAAGAGAAATACATAACAAGCGACTCTCAACTTCATATGATTCTAAAACAAATTCATATGACAAGAGCCCAAAAATAGTTGTAGGGACCAATTTTAGGCCACTTGGCGATCAATGCGCAACCATTATCAGATCAGAATCAGGATTTAGTGGTAAAGACTATAAGTGTTCCAAAAACCACTCAAAGAATACTTCGTTTTTCTAATTCAAACAGGTCAAACACTCGAGCCACACCACCAAAAAGTTTTTGCGGGGACACATTTTTTAGACCTCAATTAAATCGTCCAAGTTACATGGCCAACACGCAATCATTCAACGCCAAGCATAGGTCACATTGTGCTGTTAGGATCCAAAAGTCTTGATCTAAAGCTCAAGAAGCTATATAACTCGGCTTTAAACTATCTTCAAATTTGATTCAAATATAGTAACTAATGGAATGATAGTCTTATACCATTCAAAGGCCAACTTATGTGTAATTCTTTAACACGTAGTGTTCATGGATTTAATTAGAAGATTTTTTTCTACTTATTTAACATTTAAATAGATTATAAGAGCTCAATATATTCATACTTGGCCCAACTTCAACATTATTAAAACCTTAACCTTTTATACTTTCAATTGATGCTTTAGGTCCAATACTTTTTTTCCAATACTTTTTTTTAAAGTCTTAGACCTAAAGCATCAATGGAAAATCTAAAAGGTCAACGTTTAGGTCCAATATTTTTTTCCATACTTTTTTAAAGTATTTGACCTAAACTATCAATGTAAAATCTAAAAGGTTAATGTTTAAATAAAATGAATTGGAGGGCAGACTATGAATTATATTGAGCTCTTTTAATTTATTTAAATGTTCAAAATGAATAGATTGAGCACTTCTAATTAAATCCATGGAAAAGATTTAGACATAACTCTTCAGGAATAAATCTTCATGGGGTTGCATTTGATGAAGGTTTGGAGAAGTCGGAATAGAGCAAGTTCAATTTTGATTGTGTTTGTCACTAAGATTTGGTAGATTTCAAAGGTGGTTTAGAGGAGTATTTTAACTCTTTTTAGTGGTTTGAGATGTTTTTGGATGTCTCATAAATGTGTCATTTAGTTATGTTTCTTTTGTGGTTGTGTTGGTGGTATTTGTCGCAAGTAGAGTTTATTTAGGTGCTTGTGTTTTGAGTTTTGCGTTTTGGTATCAATCTCTATCTAATTGTATTTTTTAGCTACTTGCTAGTTTTGTTAATGAAAATTTCTTGCCATCTCACTCAAAAAAAATTTGATTTTACAACAGTGCTTTTTCTTACGTCAATTTTTTGGTAATTGTTAATTACCTTATAACGGTATACGTATAACATAATCACATTGATACGATTATATCCTACTTACGATAGTAAATCATTGTTAATTACATTTATGATGATTAGACACGATAGCCCAGTGATTTGTACACAACATCCTTTACTATTTCCATGACATATATTTTTTAGTTAATGGTATCCTTTTTGAAGATATATTCTTACTTAATAATCCTTAACAATATGATCATGGCATATGTCAAAATTAGTAGAGTGGGTTAAGAAAAAGAAAGGGTTAATACACAAAAAAGTTACTAAAGTTTGACCAAATGTTCACCTATGTTGCTAAAGTATTTTTGGTTACAAATAGGTTACTCATGTTATGTTAACCGGTTACATAAGTTACCCATAATGTTTTAACCTTAACTTACCGGTTGAGTGTCTAAGTGGCTCGTGACGTGTATTTTTTTAAACATTGAATTATTAAAAGGGGGATAATCCTAGGGTTCACACATTCTTCTCTTCCATTTCCTCTCGATACTCCCAATTTCTCTCAAAAACCTAATCAACAAATTAATCTAATAAACTGCGTTAAGGGTTTTCATCTTCCCTAATAAAGGTATGTATGGGTCTTTAATTATTGTATTTCTATGTTTTGAGTCATTGTTTAATCTTAATTTTAAAATTAGGGTTTTCTAAATTTAGGGGTTTGATTAAAGTAACACTCTTTCTTGTTTTATATATTTACAGATGGCATCTGAAATTACTGAGGTCCAAACTGTTTTTAATCAAATGGAACAATCTGTGGAACAATATCGTTTGGATACTAAAAGTTTTGAAATTCAAAAGAAACAAGTTTGTATTAGCAATGTATTTAGGCCCATAGTTATATTTATGTTTTCGTGTATTGGCAGTAGGCCCAGTAGGGTATTGGAACTCATGTATTTATATTCGGTTCATCTTAATGGAAGATATGCAATTTACACAAATAATAAGGTATCACAGCCTCTCAAAAAGATCCTAAAACCCTAAAAATTTTAGTCGGACTGTTTTATTTTTCTACTTTTCGGCTTGTTTTTCCTGTCATAGCAACATGGCTGGAGATACCCCTCTACCAAAGCAACCAATTGATAAAGCATATTCAATTGCAAGCATCAAAGCATGTATCCCTACACCCCTCGATCTTGATAAAGTAAACTACAATTCTTAGAGTTCATTGTTTCAACGATTTTGCAAGACCTATGAGGTGCACCACCATCTCGAACCTCCATCCACCACCACTACCACATCTACCATTGACCCTCTTCATGAATCTAATGATTCATTGGTTGTCATGTGGATCTATTCAACTATCTCCCCCAAACTCGTAGAGATGATTGTTGATGTTGACTCCACCGCATATGGTGTTTGGAAAAGATTGAAGGATCTTTTTCACGACAATAAAGATGCCCGTATCACTCAACTTGACAATGAGATCCCGGCCCCCGTTTATGGGCCTTTGGAATCAATTCATCAATCACGATTTTTTCAACAAATAAAATCTAAAGCCGATCGCCTTGCCGATCTTGGATCTCCGGTACAAGACTCTAGTCTGGTGACCTATGCCATCAACGGGATTCGTAGCAAGTATCCCGAAGCCGCTCGTATTATTCGTCTTCGCGAATCAGCCCCCACTTTTGATAAGTTGCGGTCCTTGATGCTTCTTGAAGAAAGTGACTTGTCTCAACCATCGAATGGTAACTCCCTATTTCACAATAGGTGCGTGAAGAAATAGAAGTAATTATATCTTATTGTGTGGCTTTTGATGTAAAATATGCATATGTATTGAGATTATATATATTGATTGAACAGGAATGTTTAACGTGGAATAAGCTAACTAGAAAGGAGTTGTTTCGGGCTTGCTTCTCAAAAGACACATGATTGCGATAAATGTTGAAGCTACAAATGCAATTGATGGAGAGTGATGACGATGCTTGATGTCTTGAGGCAATTTGCTTATAGTTTATTTCTTGTTGCTGCATTTTGGCTACTGTAAATGCATTCTGGATTCTGTTTATGTATTTTGGTTACCGTAGCTGTAATGGAAGTTGCGCTACTGTAGTGCTACTCATTTTGTTGGTATAGAACTTGTAATTGCTATGTAACTTGTGCTTTGCATTTTATTTCTAGTGTATTTGCATTTTTTTTAAAAGCTAGTGTATTTGCATTTTGGCCTCGCAACAATGGTTACGGGACCGTTAAAAAATAGACTTCAGTAAAGTTTCTATTCCGTATTTGCTTCAAGTTCCTGCTGCGTTTGACATCGGAATGTACTAGATCAAGTATGTTCTCTATTCTGAAAGGAGAACGACTCTTAAAAGCAAGTCTAGTTTGCTTTCCTGCCAAACAGTGATAACAATTTTTCAAGTTGATATCATGCACACTAGATAACATATTCTTCTTAGAAAGAATAGACATCCCCTTTTCAATCATGTGACCAAGTCTCTTATTCCATAACTCGGTCATATCATCATTGTCTACAGCATTGACAATGCTCTTGGATATCTTCGGATGAGTCATGTATAACTTGGATTCCCTTTTTACTCTTGCCACAATCAAGGATCCGAGTGTTACTTTCCACAAACCATTACCAGAACTGTTGTGGTAACCATCTTCATCAAGAAGACCTGTTGAAATAATTTTGAGCCTCATATCTGGGACATGTTTTACATTATGCAAAACCAATTCCATCCCCGTGTCAAACTTCAAGCAAATATCTCCAATACCAGCAATCCTTGATAGCCCAGTATTACCCATCCTAACAACACCGAAGTCACCAGGTGTGTAAGATGAATAATAATATTTTCGTGTTGCAACATGGCACGTAGCACCACTCTCAAGAATCCAACTCAAATCATCATTAGCAAGGTTGACCATATCATAATCATAACAAACAAGGAACTCATCTGTAGTGGTATTTACTTCAGTATTTTCATCACCATCATCATCTTTCTTGTGTTTGTTCTTCTGGTTGTTGTAGTTTTTCTTCCTGTTCTCTTTTTTCAACTGTCTTCAAAACTTCATCGTGTGCCCCTTTTTATGACAATGATAACATTCAACATCAGCAAATTTTCCTTTGCTGGAACTACTACGGTGATAACCTCTGTTACTCGGGCCTCTGCTTTAACTTCTCCCCCGCCTTTCTGTGACCAAGACATCTGACTGTGAAGAAGAACCCTGTGACTTTCTTCTCGTTTCTTCATTCAAAATACAGCCTTTAGCCAATTCCATGATGATAACACCATCTGGTGCAGAGTTGGACAAAGATGTCCTAAAAGTCTATCAAGTATCCGGTAAAGTACCAAGAAGCCACAAGCCTTGAAGCTCATCATCAAACTTGATACCCATACCTGCAAGGTGATTTATAATACCCTGGAAGGCATTTAAGTGATCAGTAATAGGAGACCCATCAGTGTACTTTAATCTCATCATTTGCTTGATTAAGAACAACTTGTTATTTTCAGTTTTTCGAGCATATAACTGTTCAAGTTTGTTCCAAAGAGTACGAGCATGTGTCTCCTCACAAATATGGTTCAAAACTAGTCACTGCAACGACTTTATCTTTCTTGTATTTCGGCTTCGTCTTTGTCTCCATCTCCATATCTTTTGGCTTGAAACACACCACACACCCTAATAATTTTCTTGTGAAATAACTCAAAACCTTATTATGGTTGCATTTTACTATATCAACAACTTCCGGGGACGGTCTTGGTGGCGCTGAGATGGCAGATGGTGGTGGTTGTGGCGGTGTGATGGCGGGTAGTCGTGGTGCTTTTGGCTGAGGTTCCATCATATTGTGCAAAGCCTTTGTTTGTTGTATTTGTGTGTAAGAAATGTGAAGGATAAGAACCAAATTTGTGATGGAATTTTATATGTGATATTAATGGTGCCAACAAGATTTATATTTTCCATAAATGTTTATGTCTCAATTGTTTGGAAACTTTTTACAATCATCATTTCCATATATACATGCATGTATGTGTGTATACGATTGTATATTTGTATGTGACTCGATTTGTTTGTTATACATAGCGTTTACAGGTTCTTTACATACTAAAATTAAACATGCAAAGTCATAAATATATGTACTGTGCTTATGAATATGTTTTAGACATTTATATGCATGTGTTTAGTGATACTAAGCGAAACCGTGCAGATCTACGGGATATATAGCGGTATATAATTGTATAGAAGTTGCAATATATTGGTTACGTGTTTCGTGTAACATACGATAACTCAACTAAGAGATCGGAAAAACTTTTAAAATACAAAACGTGTGAAAAGATTTAGTGCAACTAAAAATGAAAGTAACTCTTTTTAATCGTGTATATTCTAGTAACTTAAGTAAAAAAAAACTAGTTTGGGTAGGATGTTAGACACAAATTTGAAATTTAAAACCATTAAAATATAATGTAACACATAAAGATTAAAAAGGTTATTTTGAGCACAACACATTACTCTTTTACAGTAAGTTTTAAGAAAAAAACATTTTCTCTTTCTATGTAGTTAAAATATGAGTAAGTTAATCTGTTTTTATTGAGTGTTACGAATTAGTGTTAAACATTAAACATGTAAAATATATGTGTGTTTGTACTTGAGTCTTATACATGTAATGTCAATAACTATAATTAGACAAATCTCTCTTTGGAAAGAAAACAATAGCGTAGCGAAAATTTGGTTTTGATATAACTTAGAAAACTTAGACCAAACACACATGATTTAGTTATTCTGTCAACTACTAAGTTATGTTAATCATATTCGTAATTTGGTATTTTTGACTCGCAACCTATAAAGTTCACCGCACCAATCGAGCTAATTGGAGAGGACTTTTTTTGCCAATTTTTCTTAGCTTTCTGGCAAAGTAAAAGTCTGAAACTCTATTTTTTTATCGTTTAACGGCTTTTATCGAGGACATACATGTCAATATAAGTTTTTCTTTTCTTTTTAATCTCCCCTTAAACAAAGTACAACCTTATCCGTAATCTTTATACTAGTTGAATATCAATCATAGGTAACATGTATATGAGTATATCTTACTAGTTATACTCCACGAGATGAATGTGCTAATTGATGTAATTGATGAGACCTTTGAATTGTCACTTATCAGTTTATAGGGAAATAATTATTTTGTAGATACAAATATTCTATCTAATTTTAACCACAAAATTCGTTGCCTAAAACTATAGTAGTATTATTTTAGATATAATTAAATTGTCAACAATCAACACCATGTATGATTCAATGCCGAAAATAGTATTCCAAACATGTTAAACGATGTTTAAAGCGTGTTTGACAAAAGTAGCGGTAGCAGTGAGCAATGACTATAAATAATACTTGTAAGCAGTATCAATTTTTACTATTTCGAAAAACAATAATATACCATATGGAATATAACAATTGTTTTGTTATCTGACAATTAATGATATTATGAGATAAAATTTTTAACTCATATGATAAAGCAAGTATTAGTTAACGTTTATTGTAACACCCCCAAATAGGGTCGCAGCGGAATAATGTGTCCGAGAGCGTTACTTCATAGATCAACAACACAAGATATGAGAACGACCTCAAAAAGAGTCGTTTGAAAATGATACATTGGATTTAATAAATGTTGTTACAAAAGCTCAACGGCTAAACTTGTTTACCCTTGAAAATGTAATGTTTTTAGATCATAACAAATATCCCCAAAATGTAATGCCTCTAAATCTTTATGCAATGACTCCAAAATGATTGACAACCAATGTATCTCTTTGCTCTTGTACCTCATAGACCTGAGAAAACATGCTTTAAAACGTCAACATAAAGTTGGTGAATTCATAGGTTTATGTAAATATAATGTAGGACCGCAAGATTTCCCCGTGATTATGCAACTTGTACACCCATCACAAAATATATTTACGTTTCCCTAAGTTCATGACACTGAAGCTCGACATGTATGAATGCAATATAAATATTACCACATTGCCCGTGATGATGTTCAACCCGAAACATCCCAAATCCGCATGGTATACATATGTTGGTTCACTCCGTGACACCAGTGAGGGCTACTCACCAGGATGGGGATGTCAATCCAAAATAGATCTATTTATAACATTCGCGCTCACAACAAGTAATTGACAGTTCATGATAATGGGCTCATATGGGTTATCGCTACTTAGGCAAACACGTAATCATGATAAAATGTACACTTGTGTCTAATTTGTAAAACAATGCATGTATCTCGCCCCAAAAATTATAAATCATTGATATAGTAAAACATGGGGCTATGAACTCACCTTAATGAATAAACTGGAGTATATGAATCAAGTGAATGGAAACGTCACTGATAAGACCAAATGCAACCTAATTAAATATAGGTCGTATGAGTACGAGGTACTTAATATAAATACTATATCATAAGTTATATAGTTACACCACCCCCTAAGAGTGTTTGTTTAATTTATCAAATTAAACAATTTAATTTGTACTTGTAAAACAAATGTCCTTGTATTTGAATTAGTAAAAATAATATACTTGCCTAACAATTTGTTAATTTCCTAAAGAAACATTTGATGTATTATGTATATAATTTAATTATATAAATAATTTAATTGTTTGAGAAAATATTATTTGCAAGTTTAGATACTTTTATAAATATGACCTTTAGTAAAAATATCATATCTTTCTTGTTTTAATCCCGTTTTTAACGTTTCTTATATGTACGGATTCGTAATTGAAACGTCTAATAAAATATATACTTATTATATGGTTAATTACTGTTATGAACAGTAATAGTAAGTAAAGGATAAAAAATACTTTTTATAACTTTAATCGTTGAAATCGTATTTTAATTGTATCTCATTCGTTTTAATTCGGTTTTTAGTGATTCTTATGTCCACGTCTTCGTAATTAAAACCTCTATTTAGGAAAATTATTCTTCAAAAGTTTACTGTCGTGAACAGTAACTTATTTTTATAAATTTACTTTTATAAAAATACTTTTTAACTTAAACTTGTAAATAACGTATCATCTTCATTTTAAATCCGTTTTTCGAGTTTCTTACATGTTTGGATTCCTCATGAAAAGTACTATCTTTATAAAATATCTCCCTTAATATATCAGATCTGAAACAGTGAATATTTTTATAAAATAACTTTTATAAAAATACTTTTATGCATTTAATTATTGTAAACTTAAAAGTGTCATATCTTTTTCGTTATAACTCGGTTTTTCAAGTTCCTTATATGCTTACGATCCTTGTGATAAATACTAATTAAATAAAAAATAAAATATATATATGCTTATACACGAATTCCAACAGTAGGTACCAAAACAGTTTACATGTTTTTGTTTTATAAAACAAGTTTTATACTTCCATTTATTAAGAGCTTTTGTACAATTCTTTTACCAAGTTTTCTACCATATATCTTACCTATATTAAGTCCCTTAAAAGTCCATAACACTTGTCCAAATGAAATCCATGTCCTCATGATCTTTTTATACATAAACTTGTAATTAACTTTCAATACAAAATAATTTACAAACTAAACTCATAAATCAACTAGTACTTATATTAAGTGTGTACTTCCATTTCATGCATTATTTCATCATTATACTTATAAATTTGAATTATAATGTCCTTGTAATATCTCATAATTTCATGAAAATAAGCTAGGTGGTGTATAACATATATAACAAAATGTAAAGTAAAAAATTATGAATAAATAGAAATGTAACATCTTAAATAGACCTCATAGAAATGTAGAGGATTAATGAACACAAGCTTATACTTAAGCTTTAACCCAATGAATCAAACACAAGTTCAAACCCTAATTAGCAAGCCCTAATTAGATTTCTTGTATGATTCTTGCTAAATCACAGCCCTAGCTTCCAAATCAATTTGTATCACCTTAGATGAACTTAGAATGAATGCTTGTATGCTTGGAATACCTTAGAATGAAAAATAAAATGAAACCCTAGCTAACATATTTGAGCCGTGGGTTTTGGCTTATATTTGAGAGAGTTTTGTGGCATGGTTATCTTCTTAGTGAATGTAAATGAGAACTAGTGTGTATGACTTTCTATATATAGCCCTAAAATAACCTAATACAACCTTAATCAAACCATGGGGTACTAGTGGTTTTAAGGATGGTTTAGGGTACATGGTGTAAGAGGTGAGGTACAATTGATTTGCCAATTTATGGAGAATTGGAGTTGTAAGTGTACTTGTGTGTAAGATTAAACTTGTTATGTAAGACTTAGTGGGATGTTTGCATTTTATTTCATGTGTATACACTTGCAACCGGCCACACTTTTTTAATGATGAGGAAATGGGTTAATTTTTGTGTATTGGGTATAAAAGTGGGTATTTGTTTGAGTATAGATGGGTATTGGTGCTTTCGAGTATGCCTAAATTTATTTTATTGCAAAACGTAAGCGTTTTACGTAATCAATAAAAATAAAATATGAAAAGTTATAAATTATACTCTTAATAATTATATAACACTTGCTTGACATAAACTTTAACTTGTTTGGTGTCCGTTTACATTGAACATTGATTTTTAGTTTACGCGATTTAACTATAGGATAATAACTAAAAGCGAACGCGTAAAACTCTAAAAATAAAAAATGATAATAATTATGTCAGGAAATGAACTAAAAATGAGAAATGTTACATTTATGACGTGAGATAAAACTTAATTATATGTACTTCGGTTTCTCTGATTTGGTAAGAAATTCAAGATAAGAGTGTTTATTTTGAGTCGGCATAACACTCACATACAATTAGGGTTAGTCCTTCTCAAGAAAGTGAAAGTGTATTTATAGGGATGTATTTATGGTTTGGTGAGAACCGTTAGATGAGATCTAACGGTCATGGATGACCCGCGTGGGGGTGATCCTATGAAGGAAACAAGAATGACACATAGTTGTGCCTTCTTGGCACTTCGTATGAAGGAACCTTCATACGAGGTACGGTTAGTGTGTCATAACCGAAAATCCGCCGCATTACATATGCATATATATCAGGTGACTACACGTAGCATTAGTACAATAACAGTCTGAAGCGATAATTGTCTTATATTGTACCAAGTAAAAAGATTATTTAATCGCATTATTCTTTTTTAAATTGACTAAAGAAATCTATACTACTATATAATGTATTTAAGACTTTTTATAAAAAGAATTTTGACAAAAAAACATTACTATAAAAAGAAAGTATTCTTTTCAAGAAATTAAAAGTTAAAGCTATATTTACAGCTATATTATTAAAATACCCTCTTTCTTAAAAGTACAATTAATATATCACATAGTACAAAACAATAATGCATAAGTCATCTTTTTAAAAAAATTAAAAGTTAAAGCTATATTTAAAATTATTTAATGCACAATATATTAACTCAACACATATAATTAAGAGTAAAGTACATTTTTTGTCCTTGTGGTTTGGTGCGTTTTTCACTTTTGATCCAAAATTCAAAAACGTTATGGGTTTAGTCCAAAAGTGATACTTTTGTTTCACTTTTAGTCCAAAAGCAGTTTTTTTATCCTTGTGGTTTGGTGAGTATTTCACTTTTGGTCTAAATTTTCAACATGTTTGGACTGAAAGTGAAACAAAAGTATCACATTTGGATTAAGGTGGTGTTTGTTTTTCATAAAGAGCCTCTTAATAGCCTCTTAATCTGACTCATTCAGACGCGCTCAGACATTTGGCTCATTAAGAGCGTTTGTTTTTTTTCTTTCATTCAGACGCGGTCAGAGGCTGAAACATCTTAACCAACTAGATGTGGATG